>PITA01016393.1:0-46781 GCA_004023965.1 Spilogale gracilis
AGTATAGACATTTTGACAATGTTTATTCTTCCGATCCATGAGCATGGAATGCTCTTCCATCTTTTTGTGTCTTCTTCAATTTCTTTCATGAGTGTTCTGTAGTTCTTCGAGTATAGATCCTTGACTTCTTTGGTTAGGTTTATTCCTAAGTATCTTATGGTTTTTGGTGCTATAGTAAATGGAATCGATTCTCTGATTTGACCAACTTTTTTTTTACTTCTTTTTGGTTTACTAGTCTATTTCATGTTTCTTCTTCTGTCTAAGCCAATTTTCCTAGAAAAGTCATCCATTTTACCAAGTTCTTTACATTTATTAGCCAAGACTTAACATATGTTCCTAAAACTTTTATTTGTTCCCAATCTGTAGTTGTTTAATACTTTTTGTTTTTAATGTTCATACGGTCTTCTTTCTCTCTTTCTGCATTTGCTATGCTATACAGTTGATTATTTTAATCCTTCCCAGTGAAATCTTTGAGGTTTATTGATCAAATCTACCATTATGCTTTTATATAATTTTTATTTCTTTTTTCTTTATTATCATTTTCTCCCACTTTCTTTTGCTTTTTTAAAATAGTTTCTTGGATTGAATGCTTTATTCATTTATTTTTATTCTTTATAACTTAATGAAATAATTTAAATGATATATTTTCTCTTGATTTTTGCTTTGGCTACATGCTATATATTTTTGTATATGGTATTTGGTGATATCTAAAAAGTCTTTGTCATTTTAATTTTTTCACAATTCTGTAATTGTTTAGGAGAATTCTTACCAAAAAATTCCAAGTGATTGTTTTTGTTGTAGTTAAATCTTAAAAAAAAAAAAGTCATTTTCATTTCATTGTGCTAAAAATTTATGCCGTAGAGGCACCTGGGTGGTTCAGTCGGTAAGCAGCTGCCTTCGGCTCAGGTCATG
The DNA here is from genome assembly GCA_004023965.1 of Spilogale gracilis. Classification (NCBI taxonomy): domain Eukaryota; kingdom Metazoa; phylum Chordata; class Mammalia; order Carnivora; family Mephitidae; genus Spilogale; species Spilogale gracilis. Next base: position 913 of record PITA01016393.1, read on the forward strand.
ATCCCAGAGTCCTGGGTTCAAGCCCCGCATCGGGAGACTTGCATTGGCAGGAAGTCTGCTTCTCCCTCTCTGACTCCCCCAGCTTGTGCTCCCTCTCTTGCTATGTTTCTCTCTGTCAAATAAATAAATAAAATCTTTTAAAAAATTTATACTGTACATTTTCTGTTTTGGAATTTACTTAGATTTTTTTTTTCTGGACTAAGAATTTTTCAAAAGACACTGGAAAATAAAATGCATTCTCAATGGTAAAAGTTCAGCATAGATATTTTAAATCTACTTTACTAATTGTATTATTCAGATTATATACCTCTGTAATGTTTATTTTTTGTCATATTCATTAGTCAGAGATTAAGGGAAATGTGTTTAAAATCTCTCCAGTTACAGATTTTTATAAATGTTTCCTTTTGTTAGTTTCTTTTCTCCCTTTATATATCTCAATGGGACATATTCAGTTTATTAATGTTCATTAAAGTTACATCTACATAACGATTTGGAAACTGTCAAGATGACACAGTCACTTAAGTCACACAGTTAACATTTTTTTTCCTGAGTCATTTTTTGTCTGATATTAACTGTTACTTTCTTTCTCTTCTTTTACCTACCATCCTTATATTTTATTTCTTGTTTTCACTTTTTGGCATATTTCAGGCTTAGTCTATCAGTGGATATTGTCTTTGACTCAGAAGAGTGTTTTTGTTTGTTTGTGTCTTTATTAGCAATATTTAAGCTATTTATATTTTTTAGAAACAAATATTTAAGCTTCTTTCTATCATTTGGTCCTAAGCTAACTGGGTTGAGTTTTCTGTGTGTATATGTGTGTGTGTGTGTGTGTGTGTGTGTGTGTGTGTGTCTGTGTGTGTGTATTTTCTTCTAGAGAATTCTTTATCTTTACTCTTTTGATGTGTGGATTATTCTCTTTTGTTTCTTTGTTTTGGGCTCTCCTACAGTTTTGAAAGCTATATACTTTGTCATTTTGCTGATACTTAACCTGCATCATGTTCAGCAGGTCATTCTTCATAGCTCCTGTCCATGCACACATAATCAACATCCTACTGGTAATCAGTTTTTCATCTATCATTCATTATTCATTTATTCAACAAATCTTCATTGAGTTAATAAAAAATGTCCTGCCACAGGAATAAATATTACAGAGACATGATGCTTTTATTATTATTATTAACATATAAGGTATTATTTGCTTCAGGGGTACAGGTCTGTGAATCATCAGTCTTACACAATTCATAGCATTCACCATAGCACATACCCCCCCCAATGTCCATGACCCAGCCACCCTATGTCTTTCCCCCCAACCCTCCAGCACCCCTCAGTTTGTTTCCTGAGATTAAGAATCTCTTATGGTTTCTTTAAGAGGACCAAAAAATGCTGCAGTAAATAAATCAGTGGGCAATGACAGCAGGTGTCAGGTGTCCTAAAGGCCTGTCTTTAGGCAGGGCAGGAACGGTCCTCAGGGCAGGAAATGAGAAGACACAGATTAGCTTCAGAGGGTCTGAACCAGGTCTCTCTATCTCTTTATCTATCACTAGGACCTTGTCATAGCTTGCTGAGGGTGACTCCGCCTTAGTCTTTTCCCTCTAAATCCACTCTCTGTTATCACCGAAGGTTCTCTTTCCAGAGCCTTAGTATGATTAGTCACATCTCTGCCAAAGACTTGATTACCCATTGCCAATGATCCTGTCTTCATTTTAAATACCAGTCTTTTCTTTTTTTTTTTTTTACCATATATGTTTGCGTTAATTTTAATTTAAAAAAATGAATGAAAATGGGGGTCTCTGCGTGGCTCAGTCCATTACACACCTGACTCTTGGTTTTGGCACCATTTATGATCTCAGGATCCTGGGATCAACTCTGTGTCAGGCTCTGCACTCAGTGGGGAATATGCTCAGGATTCTCTTCTTCTCCCTCTGCTCCCCCCAAAAGAAGGAAATAAATTTTGAAACTGTCAAGATGACACAGTCACTTAAGTCCCACAGTTAACATTTTTTAATCCTGATGTCATGTAAATGTAAAAAAGTACATGAAATTGTTATTTATTTTGACTGCTGAATTTTTGGTGCCCCATAAATTTTGTTAATGTAAAAAAATGCATGAAATTGTTATTTATCTTGACTACTGAATTTTTTGGTGCCCTCTAAATTTTGTACCACTCTAATCCTGGCCCTAGCTGAAGAGGTAAAATCCAAACTCTCTGGAATAAGTTACTAGGCTTTTCAAAGTTGGTTCTGATTTATCTTTTTTGTACACTCTTTTCTGACTATTCTTTAACTTTTCAAAATTCCACTGAAGCTGAACAGTTATCCTTTTTATAAATTTATGTTTACTAAGATATAATTAACATCATAAAATTCACTTTTAAAATTATAAATCAGATTTTTAGTTTGTTCACGGAGTTATGTAACCATCAGCAACTATATAATTCCAGAACATTTTCAGCACTGCAGAAAGAAACCCTGTGACCATCAGCAGTCATTTTTCTTGGCAATCATTAATCTTTTTTTTGTCTCTGGATTTGCTCATTCAGCAGCTCATCATTGATAAGTTCATCATTACTTTTTGCCTTCACCTGGAATATTCTCTTCCATCTTCTTTTTGGGACAAAAATGTACTCCTCTTTTAAAACCCAGATTAGATCTTACTAACATTTCCTCTGTCCCTGGCAAAATTAATGGCCCTGTTTATCCTTGCATGCATGACTCTTTTTATGCATAGCTACTATGACACCTCTAACATTGTATTGCCACAATCTATTTGTCCTTACTTTGAATATCGACTCAAGATGTAGGAATAGGGATGCCTGGGTGGCTTAGTCAATCTAGCGTCTACCTTCAGCTCAGGTCATGATCCCAGGGTCCTGGGATGGAGTTCTACATTAGGCTTCTTGCTCAGCAGAGAGCCTGCTTCCTGTCTATCTGCTGCTCCCCTTGCTCCTGCTCTCTTTCTCTCTCTCTCTGACAAATAAATAAATAAAATCTTTAAGAAGAAAAAAAGACTTTCTCCCTCTGCTCCTCTCCCATGCTCACTTTCTCAAATAAATAAATAAATCTTTAAAATTAAAAAAAATTATATATAGGGATAATTTGTTCAACTTTGTGTTTTTACATTCCCATCATCCACTCTTATATTAAAATATATTCTCCTTTGATTCCACTGGAAAACTACTTCTCCCACTCAAATTATTTGCCACTACCAGGGCTTGTCTTTTCTGCATTTTCTATGCACTCCTGTTGTATATACATAAATCATAATATGATGTTTTCTTAGGTTCTATCATTGGTTCAGACTTTGGCTATATGATTAATCAGAGCCAATCAGAACACTTTGCTGGGACTTTATATATGAATCCAGTGAGAAAGAAGTGCTGTCTTTCCTGAAGTTAGTATAAGGATGTGACTTTAAATGGTCCCCTTGTATAGAAAAGCCTGATATAATGAGGCAGGCTTACCAAGGGAGAGTGGGATAGGAGAGGAAGGGAAAAAGAGAATGTTCTGAAAGTATCATCTAAGTTCCTAGAGAAAGAGATTAATGCCTAAAGCCATCTCCTAGTCTTTCTGTACATCACATGAGCTGTTAAATTCCTTTCATTAAATACATTACACTAGTTAGGTATACTATTTTCTTGTTCATCTTTCTATTAAGCATACTTGGTATACTGCCTGGCTTGCATATAACAGATACTCAATAGATGTTAAAGCAATATGGATTATTCATCTTATAGTTTCCCTGTAGTTACACATGTCCCTTTTTTTCTATTTCAAAACTTCAGCATCCAACAGTAAATCCTTTCATTCATTGTCTCCTGTTTTCCCAAACCACAGATGTATGGAATCTTCACTGGAAATGTGGTCCAAGATAGTAGTTCTCCCATCAAGTTCACTACAAGATACTAATTTACTGGAATTTAGATTAGGGAGAAAAATTACGTATCTAGGGCAGTTCAAGACTTGCCACTTATTTTATATTTAATATCTATTTTACTTTTTTGTCCATCCTTGCTTCACTCATACCTTAAAAAGATAAGTAAGGTTCTGGTATTGGAAGAAACCTCTGGAAAGACTTTCCATGGCACAACCTCTGCCATGGGCCTCAGAGGCTGTTGGAAGCCACAGGAGCAGAATGTCAGATTCCAGATACAGTCGGGATTCTTTGACCAACTTTTTGTGTGACTTGCACAAGTAATTTTGCTTTTTCAACTTCTTCTTAAAAAATCAGGATTTTAGTCATGTGTTTTCTAAGATTTCTTCTATCACTATAATGCTATGATTTCATGTATCTTTTCAATCAAAGGTATTTCACCAAAAATGAATCTGGTTGTGTGTCAGTAATAGCACAATAGTATTCTTTGTATATGTAGATATGTCCTGATATTGATATTTGATCTTAAAACATATAGCATATAATCTGTTGGCATGTATCTCTGAAAGATTATAATTTATATATCTTAAATAGCAGAAATAAGACAGATTTCCAGATATAAAGGTATATATCTATATGTAGGTCAAGAACTCTGTTGTGGTCTAATTTTCTTTCATCTTTTTGTGTGAAATTAAAAACACTGCTCAAATAGATAAGCATAGTTATTGCATACATTGTACTAAAACAATATTGACTGGAAAAGAAATCTCCTTTTTTTATGGACCTCCATTTTCATATAAAGAATTTGACCTAGGGGCACTTGGGTGGCTCAGTTAGTTAAGCAACTGCCTTCAGCTCAGGTCATGATCCTGGAGTCCCCAGATCAAGCCCCGCATCGGGCTCCCTGCTCAGCGGGAAGCCTGCTTTTCCCTTTCTCACTCCCCCTGCCTCTATTCCCTCTCTAGCTGTGTTTCTCTCTGTCAAATAAATAAATAAAATCTTTAACAAAAAAAAGAATTTGACCTAAAGAAAAACATCAGTAAAAAAATTGACAGGAATTCTTTCAGCAAATAAGAGATTAAAATGGTGTGTAAGACATACATCAAAAATCAAAATATTGTCAGTATTTATATTATACTTTGTACATTTCAAGTTCTTCTGTCTACTGCTAATATTACATCTGTGCCATGAAAATTTCAGAAATCTCAGGAATCATAATTTATTTTTCTCCTTCTTTTGACACTAATTGAAGAGTAAAATATGAAGAAATATATAAAAAGAAGAAAATATTTGTGCATGTATAATGGCCCAGGCATTCTCTTATCAGTCACCTCATGTAATTTTCCCATAATTTTTCTATACATATTATTATGTAATGAAAGAAATGGAAACTCAGAAAAGATTACAGGCCAATAAATGGGAGAACAAGAATTGAACTAACTCCAGCTGTGTCTGACCTATCGTATATAATGTATAAGATTCTAGAAAGAAATGTTAAACAGCCCTTTCTTGGTAATTGGGGAAGTATGAACAATATGTTGTATGCTTCATAAAACATTTTTTTTTTTTAATTTATTTTTTATTTTTTTTTTTTATTGTTACTAAATTTTTTTTTCCAGTGTTTCAAGATTCATTCCCCATTCCCCATCATAAAACATTTGATAACTAATTCCAGCTTCAAAATTGATCACAAATAAACTTTTTTTTTTTTACTTATAGTGGTGAATAGCTGCCAAGAACTTACTGAGAGCCAGACATTATACAGAGTACTGTATGTGTATGACCTTATTTAATCCTGATACAAACCCTGCATAGTAAGTACTGTTTCATAGATTTACATGTTAACAATTCTGGGAGGTTAGGTAATTTAATTTACCATGCATGGTAACTAAATGGAAGAGGTAGAATCTGAACCCAGGTCTTCCTGACTCAAAGGCCCATGCCTAATCACTCACTGTACTGTAATGCTAGGCACTAGGTTAAAATAAAATAAGAGCTAGGTTCTATGTTGGGCTTTTACTAGCTCCCTGAGTAAATTTTGTAACTAATTTAACCTCTTTTGGTTTGGTTTTCTCCTCTTTAAATTAGGAGGTAGAATGAGAATGTTGTAAGGAATTCTTCCTCTTTTCAGTATACTGAGTTTCCATGGCCTGAGGCAATTCTCAAATGTACACAGATCAAGCTCTCCAAACTTCTTCTACCTGATTTTATTCTTACCTTTAAAAAATAAAATAAAATAAAAATAAATTTAAAAAAAAAAGGTTTACTCTGCAATATCTGGACTTGAGCCCCATGTCAAGTTTTGATTTGGGAAGTACCATTGGTTTCACACTGCTTATGAAATAAATGCTAGTAGAATTCCTGACTTGGTTTGTAGAAGTTCATTTAAGAAGAAGTTCATTTAAGATGAACATTTAAGATGAATGAAATGGGTTCATTTAAGAATCAAGCCCATAGAATTTTTTCCCTACATACAGTATTTGGATAGGAAGGAAAAGTCTCCACCTGTTTTAATCATCAATGTCGTTGGTTGGTAGTAAAAATTGCAAACTGTATTTTGCATGTTTCCTCTTGTGCATTCATTTTTTAAAAATGTGAAATATAGGGTGCCTGGGTGGCTCAGTTGGTTAAGCGACTGCCTTCAGCTCAGGTCATGATTCTGGGGTCCCAGATCAAGTCCCGTGTCAGGCTCCCCACGTTGGGCTCCCTGCTTGGCGGGCAGTCTGCTTCTTCCTCTGACCTTCCCTCTCATGCACTCACTCTCTCTCTCTCTCCCAAAAAGTAAATATATAAAATCTTTAAAAAATGTGAAATATATACAGAGGAATATTGTCCTTAATATGCAGCGTATACGTATCAGCCATCTTAAGAAATAAATTAGCACCTTAGAATTCCCCCATGGGCCTCTCTCAGATCACATCCCCCAACTATCCTCCTGAATTAGCTTGTAACCTGAGTTTGTGTTAATCATTCCCTTGCTTTTCTTTATTATTTTACCATTTGTGTATATACCAACAATGTTATGTTTAGTTTTACCTGGTTTTGAACTTTAAATAAATGAACTAATCATATTGTATGCATTCTTCTATGACTTGCTGTTTTCATTCTGTGTTATTCCTTTAAGATTCATCTATGTAGGGCTGGAGCTGCTGGTTTTCTTTGTTTATGATTGTGTTCCATGGTATTAAATATACTGCAGTTTATCCATTCTGTTGTTAATGGATCTGTAGATTATTTCAGTTTTTGTGGGGTTTTTTGTTTTATTTTTGCTGTTACAAAGTATGAACACCTATTTATCTGTTTTCTGGTACATATATGGAAGTTCCTCTAGCATTTATACATGAGAGAGAGATTGTTGGATCTTAGGGTATGCATTTCTTAGCTCTACGAAGCCAGTTTGGTTTAATTGATAGTTTTAAAAAATTAATTAATCTATTATAAACACTTGACATTCTGGAACATGAAGGAAGTCATAATCTCATTGAGTTATAAAATCTGGCTAACCAAGGTGTTAGAAAGGCCTACTAGAGGATCAGAGCATTACCCTGAGTTCGGCTGCTGAAATAAGGAGATATAGTCAGTTCATAGGAAACATAAGAAAAACAACATAAGTATGTGCAATGATGTCAATGGAGCTAGAGGTTATAATGCTAAGCAAAATAAGTCATTCAGAGAAAGACAAATACCGTATGATTTCACACATATGTGGAATTAAAGAAACAAAACAGACAAACATAGGGAGAAAAAAAGAGAGAGGCAAACCGTAAAGCAGGCTCTTAACTATAGAGAACAAACTGAGGGTTGATGGAGGGGAGATGGGTGAGGGGGAATGGGTAAAACAGGTGTTGGGGATTAAGGAGGGCACTTGTGATAAGTACCCAGTGTTGTATGTGAGTAATGAATCATTAAATTGTACACCTGAAACTAGTATTACACTCTGTTAACTAACTGGAATCAAAATAAAAACATAAAACAAATGAACAAACCCGAACAAATTTTAATTTAAAAATTAAAAATTAAAACAATAAAAATAAAATGAAAATTTGGGACAGTTATAATTTCTGTTCTCAAATTTTGATGTAAGTAACCATTCTCTTTTTATAAAATAAACACTGTAATTATAAATTTTAAAAACAGAAGAACAGATAAGTGAATAGAGGAGACCATTCTGTTTCTAGAAAAATAAGTTAGAAAGATGGACCAGTCTTGTTTCTTTTCTGTTAATAATAATCAGATACTTAACGTTACTTCAACTCCCTGACCAGCTTCTTGTGAATTCTAGATCAGTGAATGTAAGCTTACAAACTGGGAGCCCCACATTAAAAAAATATTGAATTTGCCTCACCTGTGGTTCTCACCCACACCTCAACATCCCTTCTCTCCATTCTACCCCCACCACTTTCATCTCTTCCAATTTAGTCCTTTTCAATACCAGGAATAACCCACTGTTCATGCTCTTGATGAAACTCCAAGGGAGTCACAGTGCAGAAGGAAAAGCAGCTCAGAATTTTCTAGGTAAAATTTCTTGACATCCTAAAGAATATATTCTTAGAAATATGAAAGACAACACAGAAATCATATTTGTTTTATGAGTTTATACTTTTCCTCATTATGGAATCTCTGGGAAGTCATTCCATATGGTCCTCTAAAAGAATTGCTTGAATGTCCCTCTTCAGTAGTTGCTCCCAGCCTGTATTCCATGGACTTCAGTGGGTACAGGGAGCTATTCCAAGTGCACAGTAACTCCATGTGTACAAATAACATTGTCAGTTGGCTAAATAAAGGGTACATTCCATTTTGTGCACCTGTTGAGAGTGGCTGTTCAAATGTATGTACATAATGTTGTGATGAATAATAAGGAAATGTATTTAATGCCATAGATAAATCTTATGTAGTTTTTTTATCCTCTTAATTTCATATCTTATTATGCAGGTGAGAAGAAATTTTTGATAGCAAAAGTGTTTTTGAGATCTAAAAATTGGGGAACAGCTGTGTGTAATATGTATATCAACACCTCTAACATTGTGTCTGTGTGTGTACGTGCAAACATGCACATACATTATCTCTAGATACATTTTATGAAAATTTACACCACCAGAGGGATAGTAGGATATTAAGAAAAAAATTTCTGTAGAGATGTACCTTCCAACTCTCTCTGAGACAGCATTTTAAATTATTAAAGAGTACTTAACATTTGTACTTGAATATCTTATTTGTAAACAGATAAATTAGAGAACACCATTATTCCACAAGATGTCTCACATTGCTGAAGGAACATAGGGTCCCTTTTAGTTCCATCTTTGTAAGCATTACTTATAAATCACCAAATACTTAATAGGGAGAGGATCAAAAAGATGAGTTGATTAAATATGAATCAGAAAATAAGATGAAGTTGGGGTGCCTGGGTGGCTCAGTTGGTTAAGCCACTGCCTTTGGCTCAGGTCATGATCCCGGAGACCCCGGATCGAGTCCCACATCAGGCTCCCTGCTTGGCAGGAAGCCTGCTTCTCCCTCTCTCGCTCCCCCTGCTTGTGTTCCCTCTCGGGCTGTGTTTCTCTCTGTCAAATAAATAGAATCTTTAAAAAAAGAAAAGAAAAGAAAAGAAAATAAGATGAAGCAAAAATTGAATAGTAGTATCTTTTCTTATTGTCCAGGTTTTGAGAAATTAAAGTTCATTTTTTTTGCCAATTCAGTTTTGTTACTCAAAACACACAATTTCTTCCAAACCAGAAAGTAATTTTTAGCAGTCCCGAGTATACATGTGGGTGCGTTTATTTTCTGTTTGTTTGAGCATAATTTCCTTGAGTGGAAAAGACTGATCTTTTAAAAATAGTATAAAAATGACACCCCCCTTCTTACAGATCGATTTATAATTGAACTCTTCAAAGAAAATAAAAATAACAGGAATGATTCCTCACATGGCTAAGACTCAAAGATTTTTCTTGCTAATGTCCCTCAGAGCACTGTTATGGAAAATCACTAAACTGGCTTTTGACAGTGTTTTCTTATATAGAACAAAATATAAATGACAGTGTTTTCATTATTGCTAATAATGAAAATATTGATGTCTAAATGTTTATACTTAGGAAAAATATGAGATGAGAGCTTAGTGGAATAAAACATGTGTTGATCACTGTTTTTTAAAATTTATAAACAATCGGCATCTAATGTCCCTTATGGGGCTATATCTTCTCCCCTAGTGATGCTCAGGAGAAGTTAAGTGAAAAACAAAGTGAAGCAAACATACCAAGGAAACAGTAAACTTAAGAAAAATTCTTAATTAGATGATCCATGAAGTCCCTACCCTTGTTTATGTCTCCCCCCGCCCCTCAGCCAGGGGTTATTCAATAAATAACATGCTTGAGGGAGCTTGTGTAAACAGTGTCTTGGCACCAGGGAAAGGTAAGATTAGAACTAACTCCTGGAATCGGTCCTGGTAGCCTGACTGAACTCCTCTGTGGTGTGAGTTGATGCACAGAGATTGTGTGCAGGATAGTTTGTCCTTTGTATCTGCTGTGTTCACAGATGTGAAAATATAGACACTGTAGCTGGCATACAAACAGATGAACAGCCATTTGAGAACATTAAAATCTGTAAGTCTTTTAACACAATTATTCCTTGCTTTTGCTCTCCAGTAGAAGCTTTTCTCTTCCTGTTGGGAAACAAAATGTCCTTGCAGACACCTAACAAGTGAGAGTTAATGTTTGCTGCTCTATTTGGAGAATGAGGGTGGCCTTTGTGGAAGTGTTTGGAGTCCTTGGCAAACCCCATCTACTAGTAAGCTGGGAACGTTTACAAAGTCACTCCTTGCAGAAAGGCTGGACCTGCGTCTTAGAGATAACCATTGCAGAGTTCATTTATTCAGAAAGACAGGTTCCTTTAAAGCAGGCAGTTCCAAAACAATATTTCTCATTTTGAGAGGACAGTGGCAACTTATCTTTCCCTCCCAACACTTATACATTGATTTCACACTGCAACAAGATTGCCTTGGCTACTAGATACCTACCTAGAGGTAACTTACAGTCACTCACCTAATAGATTAAATACTTTGAGAATATATTATCAGCTTGTTCATCTTAGATTTGATTAGACATGACACAGCAAGAATGACAACGCTTTACCTCTGTTTTCTAAAAGAACATAAGCAAGCATGGGCCACTATAAAATAATTTCTAATCCTTCTGGCATTTGAGGTTTCTAATGTCTTTGAAACAACATGCAGGCTTATGGCATTGTAATTTAGAATTTGTCTAAATACAATGTTGAACTGTGTCATCTTTAAGGCTAATATATAGGAACAATTAATTTGGTCAGTTGAATGACCCAGGGTAAAGAATGCTGTAATTAAAATTGATTCATGTTACACAGTACAGTAACTCTCGTGAAGTGATAAAAATGTTACTTCTTGGGGCACCTGGGTGGCTCAACTGGTTAAGCGACTGCCTTTGGCTCAGGTCATGATCCCGGAATCCCAGGATTGAGCCTTACATCGGGCTTCCTGGTTGGCAGGAAGCCTGCTACTCCCTCTCTCACTCCCCCTGCTTGTGTTCCCTCTCTAGCTGTGTTTCTCTCTGTCAAATAAACAAATAAAATCTTTAAAAAAAACATTACTTCTTGGAGGAATGATTCCCCAAAGAAGCTGTGCCTAAAGTTATAGATATCTTCCAAACTGAGGATGTGAATGATCTGAGGAGTGTCTTACAAATATCAGGGGTCTACTGAGTCAGTGAATATTTTTCCTGCTTTCATGGCATAAATTCAGCTCCTTCTAGAAACTCTTGAAAGCACCAGAATTAGCATCCTGAGTTACACATGACAAACAAAAACAAAAACAAAAACAAAAACAAACTAAAAAAGATAAAGGACTTGAATGGTTTACATAACTGAAAAGATCAGGACAGCAGAGATGAGATGGTTTCAGGTGTGTCCTGATGCAGAGGCTGGTAGTCACTAAGACTCCTCTTCTGCATCTGCGCTTCACATAGGTTCTTTGATGAAAGCAAATGCTTCTAGCATCTTCAGCCTCACATCCTTCCAACCTCAAGTCTAATGGAGAGAGGACCTTCCTCTGTCTTCATATTCCCAATCGAAAATTTTATTATATCTCTTTGGCTTTGATTGCATTACCTGCCCATCCCTCAATCAATTACTATGATCAGGAGAATACAAGGATACAATGTGCTGTTAGAATTGGACCATAGCCACATGTTTCACTCCTAGAGTTGAGGATGGAGGCCAATATGGAAGGGAGAAAATAGGGGAAGAATGAACCTTAAACTAAAACTGGAGCCTTTTGCCAAAAGGAGAATGACTGCTGGGGACGCAAACCATAAAATTTGCTGTTCCATCCTCCTGGAATCCTTTGCCATCAGCTCATCAGACACAGCTGTTCTAGTATTGTTCCTTACATAATGAGGATGTTTAGAAATTCATAAACAGAGGTATAATTTTATAGGCTTAATAACTTATACTGTCTAATGTATTTAAATTTTACTAAAATTATTAATTATATTCAACTCAATACTAGTTATTCCTTGAGTGGGTTCTTTATATTAACATCTACAATTACTTGGCATTTTAATTCAGGGTGTACAATTCAAATTCAGTTTTAGTCAATTTGAGACAAAGGTTAACATTAGGATAATTTACAGTTGCACAGAGATAAACAAAGTCATTAAACTCTTTCCTCCTTGCCAGGGAGGCATTATATGATACTACATCTAATTTATGTTATTAAAGACCCTCAAAAACAGGAAGAGCAAAGATTTATTAAAAGTAATATGACCCATAGGGACGCCTGGGTGGCTCAGTTGGTTAAGCCACTGCCTTCGGCTCAGGTCATGATCCCGGAGACCCAGGATCGAGTCCCATATCGGGCTCCCTGCTCGGCAGGAAGCCTGCTTCTCCTTCTCTCACTCCCCCTGCTTGTGTTCCCTCTCTGGCTGTGTTTCTCTCTGTCAAATAAATAAAATCTTAAAAAAAAAAAAGTAATATGACCCACAAATAGGAAAGAATAAAGAAAAAAAGCATATTACTAGATACAGACCTCCAAGTAAAGTATAAAGATAACTGTCATATTTAATATTTTAAGTACTAATTTTTCATGGCTGGGAAGGACCATAGAGATAATGCAATCCTAAAACTTCATAATAAAGATATTTTCTTGGTAAGCTATTTGTCATTATTTTCTCCATAAGACAGGATGGCCAGGAAAACACATTTACATTAATATATCATTGTGAAATAGATTAATTTGGGCTGACTCCATAAAAAAAACTTTCTATTCATCTAAGAGGACACAACTACACCCTAACTCAGATGATTCTTTCCCAGGGCTTCATTCATTCCAAGCGACATTGAGCCTCTCGATGTTCCTAGCACTGAGCTAGGTGCTGGAATACAATGATGAGTAAAGTAAATGTGGTCCCTGACAACTTGATGCTTCCAGTTCAGTGAAGGAGACATAAAGTAATCAAGTTACAGCTGACCCTTGAACAATTCAGGGTTTGGGGATACCAAACTCCCTGCACAGTCAAAAAGTTGTGTATAACTTTGACTCCCCAAAACTTAATGACTAATGGCCTACTTGACTAAAGCCTTACCAGTAACATGAACAGTCTATAAACATACATTTTGTATATGTATTATATACTGTATTCTTAGAATAAAGTAAGCTAGAGTAAAGAAAATGTTAAGAAAATCACAAGGAGAAAGGTACCTGGGTGACTCAGTTGGTTAAGTGGCTGCCTTTGGCTTAGGTCATGATCATGGGGTCCTGGGGTTAAGTCCTGCATCAGGCTCCCTGCTCAATGGGCAGCTTGCTTCTCCCTCTCCACTGCTTGTGCTCTCTTATGTGCTGTCTCTCTCTCTCTCAAATAAATAAAATCTTAAAAAAGAAATCAAGAAATCACAAGGAAAGAAAATCTATTTACAGTGTTGTACTGTAAAAAATTTGCATGAGAGGACATGCACAGTTCAAACCCATGTTGTTCAAGGATCAGTTGTATTTACCAAATACATTCTTCTATACAAGGTATGATTTACTTTTTAAGGAAACATTTCAGTGTCCTCTTATATAGTCTCCAAGCCCATCTGGCCCTGTCTAGAGGCTTAGGGAAATTGCCTTTTGAGTAGAGAATAAGAAAAGGATGAATGTCTCAGCTGCGTCACATGCTCAAGGCTCTGACAGCTGCCTGCCTGACTGGAACACAGAGAACAAAGTGAGGAAGTTACTTTGGGGCCAGATCATACAGGAACTTGTAGACTATAAGGATTTTAGTCTTTATTTTAAGTTTTAAGCAAAGGCTGCCATAATGAGATTTGCACTTGAAAAATCATTCTGGTTAAGGTGTAGAGACTAAATGCAAAGGTTGGTATAAAAATATTAGGAAGCTAGCAGAGTGGTCCAGATGAGAGAAAACGATTCGTGATATGTCCTAGAGTGGTTCTATTGGAAAGTTTTCACAGATTTGAGAAAGATATTAAATATAAAATAAAAAGACACATCGATTCTCACAAGTTTCAAGAGTTGTTGAATGCCAGCAAGTTTTTTTTTTTCAGTGTGCTTTCTGAGGGTTCCAATAACCAGTATCAGTTTTTCCAGTAAGTCTCAAAAAAGTATCATCTACGATCATCATATTCCTTGAGTTTATAATGATATTGCTGTGGGAATAATGATGCCCATCTCCTGTCACTTCCCTTGCCTTTTGAACACAGCCTTCATTTCTCATCTTGTTATTTCACGTCTTTTGCTCCTGACTGAACTGACTCATGGATACCTGCACAAATTTAAAAGCATACAACAATCTAAGGCACCAATGTGTCTGAAAATATTCTGAGTCATCTCATAATTTATAGATATCCATTCCTTAAATCCTTACACTAACATGATCTGAAGAGATAGCAGACCTGGACCTGATATAACACACTATATGGATATTTTTTCCTCATATAAATGCTATATCTTGAGATTAAAAATTCACATTTAGACCAAAAGGATGTTGGTATCATTATATGCTTTGCAGACCTTCCATTCTGCCTCTACTTCTTTCCACTTTCCCTCCCTGCTCTCTACAGTATTAGTGTTCCCCAGAATCTCATTGTAGACTACTGGCTTTTATTCCAAACCAGAGATAACCAAATCACCAGTGCTTCTCCTGAGCCATCCACCTTCACGTTCAACTGTGTATATATTCATTCAGTTAACAAATATTTTTGAGAGCCTGTTCTATCCCAGCTCCTATTAACTGTCTCCATGAGATAGTCCTCCAAAAAGTCTAATCATATACCTGAAACTAATGATCTTCATATTCCCCAAATCTACCCCTTACTCTCAAGTTCATTACTTCAGTGAAGGTTGACATAACACACTTGCTTTTTCACTCAGCGCCTTCCCTTGTCTCTCCTTTCCCTAATAGTCCAGTCACAGGTCCTATGGCTCTCCCTTTTAGGCCTCATTCAGATTCTCACACTTTGTTTCCTTTCCTCCAGTTGGGTTCCCCTTACCAATCATCCTTTCCAATCCAAGCCATTTATTATGAAGACTAATTTAATCATGTCACTTCTATGCATGGAAATCTCAGTGGTGATGTTTCCTCATTGCCTTGAGGAGAAAATACTACCATCTCAGTACAGTAAACAGAACCCTTAAGAATGTGCTCTTTAACCTTTAGCTATATTCTAACACTGTCACCCTACTATCCCGGGACTCTAGTTGCAGATAATTTCTAGTTCTGGAGATTTATAACATGCTAATGATCATGGATTTACTCTTCTTTCTGTCTCCCTCTACCATCACTCTTTGGTGTCAAGATTCATTTCCAGTATTACGTCTCTGCACAGGATTTTCAGCATCCAGCCCATCTTTGCCCCCACCATTCTACTCTGTCCACCTGTTGATTGATACACTCAGACCACAGCCTACTTTAATCTTTTATTAACATTTTACTCAAACCAACTTTCTGGAGCACAGACTTATTATCCCCTAGGATCTACCCATAGTACATGAAATGTAATTAAGTGACCAACAAACATTTGCTAAACTAGTATTAATAATTATAGTACTTAAAAATTATTAAGCTTTGTAGGTGCTAAGTGTTTTAGCAAGTCTGGGAGAAATGCACATGTACCCGTTATGGAAACCGGATTAAAGTTTGAGTGAAAGAATGAATAAGTAAATGTAAAAAACTCACTATGGGATTCCTGGAACAAGGTGACTTTCAAGTATATATATATATTTTTAACCAACACTAAAAATACATCTTATGTCACAAATCCTCCATTATCCAAACATCTATAATAATGGAAATGAAAATTTTACAAATATAATGCCCTTACTATATTACGATGCCTTTTGATATTTTTATATAACTATTTTATTTTTTAATTGTTGGCTATAAACTACCAAATTTATTTTATGACTTGTTTTAGAAAAGCCTGCTTTAGTATTTTTACTCTATTTGATTTATGAAAGTTTTCATTCATAAACTTCTGTAGATAATTAGGGCTATAGATAAAAAGTAAACAGTACCTCTAATTGTTAGAGCTACTCAAAATTCATTGTTTTGTTTTTTTTTTATTAAATATGGGATCCTCACTTCCCATACCACCACAACTATTTAATGACAATAAATAGCATGTCATGAGAACTTTTTGGACATATTTCATGCACGTTGCAGTCATTGGAAGCAAGCTGAGTTATCTGAAGCAGGATCTGCAATCAATGGATCAGGCGGTTCCCATTTTCAATCTTCTCTGTTGAGTCTAAACATTGAATCCTATTGTGAAAGAGTTAAAGCTCTCCGATGGTGCTCCATTCCTATTAACTGTGTTTTCCTTATTTGTTTTTTAAATAAAATTCCTTAGTACAAACTATAATTATGGAGTAGTTTTCTTGAAATGAAGCTAGCAATGAAGAATCAGTTCGACATATATATGAAGAATAATTTGGAATATTCTTTTTTTTTCTGATTTCTACACACACAAAAGAAGCTTTTGGCAAGGAAATTTGCAGTGTTTCTTCTTTAACCTTAAGAAGCACATATCTGCCAACTTTGATGTTGCTCATGAAAAGTAATAAATATTACACTTCATATGTCAGCATTTCAGTGCCTGTTAAAGGAAAGAGTGCTTATTGTTTTTCTAAATGAAAGAGTAAAAAATTGAGCAAGATAGAGATTATACCAGTGTTTTGCTGTAGAAACATCTTTCTCTTTAAAAAAAAATCTGCTATAAAAAGTATACCAGAAATGGGGATATTTATCATGATATATATGCTTTCATGACTAGGGTGGTAAATATTTTAAGTTGAGACTTTAAAATACACAGTTATAAGCATTTGTTTTTAAATAATTTATATTTCAAGACAAGATTTAAGCTGTGTTGATAAATTTGTCAAAATCACATTTCTATATCTATACTCCTACCTAGTATAGTAGCATAACTGCCATGAATCATAAATTTGAATATACACAACTTTTATACATGGGATAAAGTGCTATTTCTCAAATATAATATAGGTCCTCTTGGTATGTCTCAAGGCCGTGAGTTTCCTTTGGTGGTGATACTAACACAGAAGGCTGGAAAGGTAGTAAGTATTCTAGAGGAGGGAGACTATGTGGTATTCTTATTCATTTAGGTATTTTTCTGAATGTATTTTATGAGTTGGGGAATTGTTTATACCAGAAAGTGTCAAACTTTTACTGGAAATATTCCATGTTGTTTGGTGGACTAACATAAAACAAAACAAGAAACAATAAGTTATTGATTGATTGATTGATTGATTGCACAGGATAGCACTACACAAGGTGTGGGGAGAACCAGCAGGGTGAGCAGGCAACCACATGGGGGAGGTGCGGATCTGCAGAGGCTGCTGTCCAATAGAGCTGTCAGTTCCTGAGTAGGGTGTGGAGGATATCTGAAGTGAGGGTGACATGAAGTATTACAGCTACAACAGAATTGGGAAGGGAGTGCTCAGGGGATAGTTTCGACAATAGGCTGGCAAATGATGTCAGAGCCTGAGCAGTTAGGAAGGTGTCAGTGAAGTGGGATAAGGAGCAGCAACAGGGGATGATGATTGGTTACAGATAGGGGGTCTGATCGGATACAAAAATCTATTAAGGATGATGGGAGCTAGGTTTCTCCTGGTGCAGAAGGAAGGTATAAGCATGGAAAGGTAGAAAACTAGGATAAATCCCGTGCTATTATATCAAATTAGAGATACTGGTCTGAACTCACATTGTACCACTTATTTAGATGACATAGAAATAGATACCAAGATAAATAAGTGTGCATTAGGATTCTCCATAGAAATAGAACCAGTAATATGCCTCTCTGTGTATATGTGTGTGTATGTATATGATTTATTATAAGGAATTGGCTCACCTAATTATGAAGGCTAAAAGTCTCAAGATCCTCAGTTAGCAAGCTAGAGATCCAGCAAAAAGATTGATGTCCCAGTTCAAAGGCAGGCAGGAGTTTTCCCTTACTTGTTGGAAGGTCAGTCTTTGTTCTATTCAGGCCTTTACTGGATGGATGAGGCATGCCACACTGAGGAGGGCAAACTGCTTTACTAAATTTACTGTTTCAAATGTTAATATCACCCAGAAACGCCCAACACTCTCACAGAAACACCCAAAATAATATTTGACCAAATGTCTGAGCACTCTGTGACCCAAATTGACATATAAAATTAGCCATCATAGTGTGTGTTTATAGTGTATGTTTAAAGTAGCTAGCTTCCAGATCTTAGTTATTAAATACTGGTCTCCCTTAGAGAAATGGCTGAATCCAAGGCTGGGCAGGAGAGTATAACATTATACTAGAGCATGTTGTTGTACCATAACAGAAGGCTCAAAAATGATGAGGACATGTCAAAGGACACAGCAACCAGCTTGAAAAGGCTCCTGCTGGCCAAAGTCAGGACAATTGGAACATTAAAATAAGTAATAATAGCAAAATATTGTAACAAATAAAATAAGAATCCATGAGCCCATAATGTTTAATGAAACCATCCCTCATATTTACATAATCTCAAAATATGAACGCACTATAAACATGTATCACAAAGGAAAAAAAATAATTTTCAGTGAGATCCTGGCAGATGCTACTTTAAACAAATGGCAAGCATTAACAGTACATCTGGATGTCTTTTTTGTAAAATTGTCTATTCATGTCTTCTGCCCATTTCTTAACTGGATTATTTGTTTTGGGGGTGTTAATTTTATAAGTTCTTTACATGTTTTCGATACTAACCTTTTATCAGATATGTCATTTGCAAACTTCTGCCTTTTAGTTGTGCTTATTGGTTCCTTTGCTCTGCATCTTTTTATTTTGATGAATAAGTCCCAGTGGTTTATTTTGCTTTTGTTTCTCTTCCCCAGGAGATAAATCTAAGAACTGAGAGTAAGAAGTTGCGATGGCTGATATTGAAGAGGTTAGTGCCTGTGCTCTCCTCTAGGATTTTAATGGTTTACTGTTTCACATTTAGGTCTTTAAGACATTTTGAATTTCTTTTTAATGTATGATGTATGAAAGGTCCACGTTTGCTCTTTTGCATGTTGCTGTCCAGTTTTCCCAACACCATTTGTTGAAGACACTGTCTTTTTCCCATTGCATATTCTTCTTACCTCTTTTGTTAAAGATAAATGACCATATAATTGTGGGTTTGTTTCTTGGCTTTTTATTCTGTCTATTTCTGTGCCAGTACCATATTATTTTGAATACTGTAGCTTTGTAGTAGAACTTGAAGTCCAAAATTGTAATGCCTCTAGCTTTGCTTCTTTTTCTTTTCCCTTGAGGTTTTTCTGGCTACTTGGGGTCTTTTGTGGTTCCATACAAATTTTAGAATTTTCTTCTTGCTCTGTGAAAAATGCTATTGGTATTTTGATAGGGACTGAATTAAATGTGTAGATTGCTTTGGGTAATATACATATTTTAACCACATCTTTTCTTCCAATCCATGTGTGTGAAATGTTTTTCCACTTCTTTGTGTCATCTTCAATTTCTTTCAACGGTGTTTTATGGTTTTCAGAGTACAGATCTTTTACCTTTTTGTTTAGGTTTATTCTTAGTTATCTTACAGTTTTTGGTGCAATTGCAATTGTAAATGGGATTAATTCCTTGATTTCTCTTTCTGTGGCTTCGTTATTGGTGTATAGAAATGCAACAGATTTCTGTATGTTGATTTTGTATCCTGCAACTTTACTGAACTCATATAAACTCTGAGGGCAGTTATCAGTCCTTTCTTGATGTCTCTAAATCATTTGATATTCTTAGCCTCTGTCTCTTTGAAACTCTCAAGTCACTTGTTCTGTGGCTTTCTTATACACTTCCTGTCTCTCCAGGAATTCCTTCATAGTGGCATTCATAGATTCATTTCCCTCTTATAGTCCTTAAGATATTGATGCTTCTACTGTGTGTCAGGCATAAACAGTGAATCTTGGAACACTGAAAAAATAAAATAATGTTAAAAAAAAGATACTGATACTTCTCCAAGTTCTGTGATGTCTCATCTTATCCCTAAATGCACACTCCTCCTGAGTCATTTTTTCAAAGCGTTAATGGCCACCTATTGGCTGATGGCCTCAAATTTCTCTTGTAGCCAGACATCGCTCCTGAGCATGGACCCGAATACCTCACTGCCTACAAACACACCCTCGTTTCTACTTGAGTGTCTCAAAGTAAGGAAGTACAAAACTGAATTCATCACCATCTCCTATTCTCCTCTTCTCCCTTGAATCCCCTCCAGCAGGCTTTGTTTTATTCTTCCTAGTGAAACATTGCCATCTACTTAATACACAATAAGATGTTTTTAAATTTCTTTTTTATCAGATCCATACATTTCTTTTCTCCCCTCCACTGTCTTAGTTCAAATCAGTGTTATCTCTTCTATGGATTACAGCCTCATAGTTAGTGCCCCAGACAAAAACTTCACCCATTTCCAGTTTGTCTTCATGGTGATACCAGGGCATACATGCTAAAACACAAATATGACTATGAAAATTCTCTGATCAAAATTTTATGTTGTCCCCTCATTGCCTTTGCATACAAAGCAAACTCATTAGCAAGATGTGAATGATCTTTCCCAATTTGGTCACCACTCACCTTTACAGCGTCATCTTTTCTCATTCTTATCAATACTGTGCTCCTTGCATTTCTATGACAAAGTCATATTTTATCCAGCTTCCAGACTAGTAGACTTTATGCCTCATTTCCTTTCTCTTTCTTCACCTTGGTAACTGTTGGTCATAAATAAGAGATACAGTGTCTTCCAGGGAGTCTTCCTTGATAGCCCCTCAGCCACTGGTTGTTCCCTTGGAATCCCATGATTGTCTTTTACTTGTATAAGAGTACTGTTCATACTGTATTATTTTTTCTGTCTCCATCCTCATAGCCATAGTCAAAACTCTTTAAAAGATTTGCATAACTCTCAGAATAAGATCTAATTCTTTACTCTGGTTCATATAACTTTATGTTATCTGACTCCTTTCTAAGTCTCCCACCTCATCTACTACCGTTGTTTTAGCTTCCCCAGGTGTTGCTGCCTTTCTCTTTGGTCCTCAGACTTGCCTTGATCATTTCGAGGTGTGCTTGCAACTTCTGGTCTTTTCATAGCTGGCTCCTTCCTGTCCATTCATACCTTACCTTAAATATCACCTCAGCAGAAAGGCTTCCCTGACCGTTACTGCAGCCCCTCTGTCAGTCTCTGTCACTGTACACTGTTTCAGTTCTCTGCATAGTGCACATCCTGGCTGAATATTTCTCTTTATTATTAATTAATTTCTTATTTGTGCGTCTCTCTAACCAGAAGGCAAAACTCCATGAGAGCACAGACCTTATCTACTTTTTTCTTTACATTCCCCAAATGCCAATAAAAATGCTTCAATAAATAATTAGTTGAGTGAGTGACTCCCTTATAAGACTACAGGCTTCTTGGGGCACCTGGGTAGCTCAGTCAGCTAAGCGTCTGCCTTTAACTCAGGTCATGATCCCAGGGTCCTGGGATTGAGCCCCATGTTTGAGTCTGTGCGTGGTGGGAGCCTGCTTCTCTCTCTCCTTGTTGCTCCCCCTGCTTGTACTCTCTTTCTGTGTGTCAAATAAATAAATAAAATCTTTTAAAAAACACAAAAAACTACAGGCTTCTTAAGGAGAGACTCTATTTTAATAATCTCTATTTATATGGCATCATTCTTGATGCATCAAAGATTCTAATAGCTAAAAGAATATAACCAAATGACACAGATAAAAATTTCAAGATATGGGGCGCCTGGGTGGCTCAGTTGGTTAAGCTATTGCCTTCGGCTCAGGTCATGATCCTTGAGACCCCGGATTGAGCCCCGCATCAGGCTCCCTCCTCGGTGGGAAGACTGCTTCTCCCTCTCTCACTCCCCCTGCTTGTGTTCCCTCTCTCGCTGTATTTCTCTCTGTCAAATAAATAAATAAAATCTTTAAAAAAGTTTCAAGATATGAAAAAAAGACAAAAAATCAAATGAAAAGATTAAAATTTGCCAAATGAAAAAATAAAAATCAAATTCAAATGAAAAGATTGAAATTTTCCAAAAAAAGATAAAAGTCAAATGAAAAGATTAAAATTTGTCCAAGAACAAATATTTTTAGATTAGGAGTAAAAGGCTCATGTTCAGTCATGTATCTCTCACTTCTCTTGATAATCCTTTTACTACTTATTTTGAGGTAGAGGTTGTTCTGGAGATGGAATAAGGTATGTTTATGTTGCCATAAAACATATTTTGATGTGTCAGGGCCAGAACTAGTCTAAGGCAAGTCAGAGGCCAAAGACAGAAAATTTAAGGAGGCGCTCAGTCTCAGGATCTTGCAAGAGCAGGGCAGCCTTGCACAACTTTGGGAGTGAGTGCCCTCTCCCCTTAAATTCTGCATGCTAGGCTTCCACTTGTCTCTGTTCAAAGTCTCCTAATGGGGAGGGACATTTAACTTAGAGAAGGTGTCCTTGCCAAAGTTTGTCCCTTCAGCCTAAGCTTGAGCTGTCATATTTTCACCTTCCTCATTGGTAGCTGAAATGCCATAGTTCATCCTAGCAATCTTCAAGCTATGTTTGAATTTGTCCTCTGCTCATTTCTCCAGTGGTCTAAGACCACAGTTACTAAGAGGGAGCTCTAGGCATCAGAAATAGTAAGAAATGGCTTAACCTACCTTTTATATTAATAACATAGATCAAAAAGGCCAGGTTTTTTTTTTTTTTTTTTTGATTCAGTAAATCCTGCAACCTTCTATGTCAGCCACCGTATTATTTTTTTTGTTCTGCTTTCCCCATTTTCTTGCAGTTTGGTCCACTAGTACCATCACTCCCAGGAAAGGCAGAATTACAACCAATTCTGGCTTAGTTACTGAGATCCTCTTGGCAATCGTCACTGGTGTATTCAGTTAACTCGCTCTGTCCAGACCTGTCTGGTCATGTTTTCTTGGGGTCTGAAGCTATCTTGTGTTCAAATCTCTCTTCCCCAGGGCTGATGCCTATGTGATCATGTAGCTGCAAGCCACAGCATTTCTCCCTTCCTCTTTCCTGATGCCCATCATTATTATACCATAGCCACCGAGTACCTGTAGAGGTTGTATTGGACCACTGTGCTGTTTTTATATAGGTGTTTACCTGGTGGAAACCTGGCAGACGGCTGCTGTATCTTTTTTCCCCCATAGTTGCAATATATATGTACAGATAGATAGATAGATAGATAGATATACATTTGTTTTTGTATTGCTCAGTTAGCCATCATTACTTTTTCATGTAGTTTTCAACTACTCATTAGTTGCTATGATATCTTAATGTCTTTGGTGTAGTCATTCCTTACCAATGATAAGCATTGCTTTACTTAGGCACTGTAGTTGGAAAAATTGTCATTGATAAATTTAATGCCTAGTGAATAAAGGAGATTCAGAGAAAAATAATAAAAATATATCATGTGTGCATGTGTGATACATGTGTGTATGTGAATACACACACATGTTCACACACATACATGTATAAATAGATGTAAATTATAAAGGGCAGCCAGTGCAAGAAAAAGCCAAATTCTTTGCCACTTTTCCTTGCTCTACCCTTTTCATTATTCAAAAACAAGTAGCTAAGGTAGATTCTCAATGAATCTATGATGAATTATTATGTTAACTTTATATAAGGTAGATTGTAGCCTCCTTAATGTTCTAAAGTTTGATCCAACTAGATTAAAATTTAATAGTTTTATTTTTTATTTACATAAATGTGATATTTTCATAAGTCCTGTTTGCTCTTTCAGCAAGAAAATCTAATTTTTTTAAAATCTTAAAACATTATTAGACATTACAATAGGCACTAGGAGTACAGCAGTGAAAACATTCATAATTCTTACCCTCAAAGAGTTTACAAACTAGAGAGACAGACAAAATTAAAGCTGTACTTAAGGAAACATTTGGTTAAAGATGCCTTATATCTCATTTCCAACCAAACACCCTCATTAAAATCTTATGAGGCCATTATTTAGAAAAAGACAACTTGGGCCATGAACAGATGACAGATTTTAGCAAATTTATGGAATACATAAAAGAGGTGGAGAAGTGGTAACTGATGAATTAGATCAGGGGAAGTCTCCAGCCTCGACTACACAGAGGGGGTTGTAATCTAAACTCATCTGTAATGCAGAATCTAGGCGATACCGGGACTGAAAAATTCTACACTTGGTTGAGGGTAAAGTTAGATATGAGTCTAAAAATGGAAGAAAAAATAGACTATTTGTTTGTGGAGTGGTTAACTGTCCCACACACATACATCTTTCCAACCTCAAGTGAAGCTTGTTTGAAATCAAGCTTCTATCCTACCAGGCAGGAGGGTGCTTCTCTAAAGAAGTTGAATAGTCCTAGAGAAAATGACTTAATTGAAGTTCTCCCAGCATGAGAAACTTAAGTGTAGGCTTCCCAGGCCCCCGTCCCAACCCCACCATTATTCTAAAAAAGTGCTTGCCTATGAATTAGCAATATATGTACCAATATATATAAAGAGAGGTACCAATCAACTTTTTGCCATCGTATTTATAAAAAATAAACAATTAAGATGCACCAGAAGTCCAAAGAAAGCCTTCGGTATGAAAGAATGGCCAAAATAAACCAACATAAAAACCAACTTCGGGAAAAAAAAAGTAAACAACAAAGTACTTCTATCATAATCCTCATGGGGAGCTTGCGACAATAAACAAGAATAGGAAGCTACAAAAGTGATAACCAGAGAATTAAAATGAGCTCTTGCCTATCAAATATATTATGACAAAACTGTTATGGATGAATTAAAAAACGAATTTAAGGAATTCTTTCAGAATATACAAGAAAACAACAACATCAAACACCTCCTCCCCCAGAAAACCAAAACAACAATAACAACAACAAAAGACTGAAGATGTGAGAGAAAACAGAAGTATGGAGACACAACATACAATACTGGAGCTAGACTGATCTTTCTAAAATGCAAATCATTTAGGGTACCTGGATGGCCCAGTCCATTAAGTGTCTGCCTTCTGCCGGTCATGATCCCAGAATTCAGGGATGAAGTCCCATATCAGGCTTCCTGCTCAGGGCGAAGTCTACTTCTCCCTCCGCCAGCTGTTCCCCCTGCTTGTGTTCTCTCTCTCTCAAATAAATAAAATCTTAAAAAAATAAAATGCAAACCATCCCTTCTATTCTTGTGTTCATAATCATTTCAGTTTTACCAATTGCCCTAAGTAAAAATTTTTTCACATAAGAGACTTTGTGCTTTGATCCTTTCTCTCTAGTCTTGACCCAGAATCTTGAGTCATAATTTTTCCCATTGCCTCCTAGACTCTGGACTCTGAATACTACTCTTCCAGAAAAGACCTTCTTTCCCATGTACCCTATTCACCTGGTTTTCTCTTACTCCTTCTAGAATTAGGTTGAGCTCTTCCTCAAGAAGTTTCTCAGAATTCTCCCAACATGTAATTTTGTTTACTCATAACTTTCTTATATTAAATTGTGAAGTCTTAATGTAGGAACTGCATTTTTCATTATTATTAAACAGTATGAAATTGTTGATTTTAGGTCTTATATTCCCTAGGTCATATATAAATAATTTCATGTAATTTAACTTGATATATCCCAGCCCTTAATGTAATACCTGAAGCTTAATGAATATTAGATGATGTTTTGTTGAAAGAAAGAGTAAATTATGACCAATATTGGTAGGGAATAATTACCCTTGTATTCTGGGTCTTTACAGTTTTCAAATAAAAAATAAAGGCTTCGTTGTTGTAGTATAAAATCAAATATTGAATATTTTAAGATCAGAAACTGTCTTCTTTTAAATCAGCAACATATGTTAAGTTCATGATTTTAGCTATGCTACTGTTTCTGAAGCTGAATTACAAAATATTTCTAACCCAAGAAAGAAATCACTAATTAGAATATGGGACACACTAAAAATCAAACAAAAATACACTTATGCGCTCTATCTATCTATCTATCTATCTATCTATCTATCTATCTATCTATTATGGAACAGTTTCTTTTTTTACATAATCTACATGAAGATACTTTTTCATATGGAAGAGAAGTAGATTTACTGTTGAATATTCTGTCCTCTCTCCCTGTGGTTAATTTTCGGTTAACATTATGTGATAAAATCAAACACTTTTCCGGTCTTTCTTGGCTTACATGGCTGTTTAATGGATGGCTACCCACTGAATTGGAAATGAGAAAACTATTGATTGAACATAGTGAAATCAATTGGACCTTTTAGTGTTCACATCTGTTTATTTGTTTCCTACTAACTTTCAAATTGGTTGACTGACTTTGATCAAATTTGCTGCACTTCAGTTTTAAGTGTCAAGATCAAGGCTAATCTTCAAAGGACTCTTCCAGTATGCAAAGTTCATCTTTAGGAAATTCCCAACCTCAGGTGATACTAGAACATGTCTTGAGCAGAATCACAAAGTGGATACAGTATGTCTCAGATACTTTATATCCGTGTCTTCCCAATTTCATATGGTGTCTCTTTCCTTATATTATGAGTTAGACACATTTATTTTCTTTTTTTTTTAGATTTTTATTTTTATTTATTTATTTGACAGAGAGACAGCAAGAGAGGAAACACAAGCAGGGGGAGAGGGAGAATCAGGCCTCCCTCTGAGCAGGGAACCTGATGTGGGGCTCCATCCCAGGACACTGGGATCATACCCTTAGCCAAAGGCAGACGCTTCACAACTGAGCCACCCAGGTGCCCCTGAATTAGACACATTTCTAATCAGAAATTGAAGGGTCTTATACCTGATATAGGAAGCATAGGCTTTAATGACAAGAGCAAGAGATATTAACACAGGCAGACAAGTTTTCCCACTATCCTGAAAACAGTTCAGGTTCTACCTTGCTCTGTGGATTTTGGTACTGCTTTAACAGTGAACACATGAGAAACTATGCTCTCTGAGCTTCTATTTTGTCATCTCAAAAGTCAAGCAAAATACTACATATCTCATAAATTTGAGTATTATATGAGAATCTGCATATATAGCTCATAACAGAGTGCTTGACGTATAGTGTGTGCTTGATATTATTAGCTATTGATAGTATCTATTCCCCCAAACAAACGATGTCTAGCTTCTCACTTAAAATCAGAAGTAGAAATTCCCTATCCTAACTTCGGCACTCCTGTTTACCCTTCATCTAGATTTCCCCAGTGGTGACATCTTGTATGGCTATAATACAATATACAATCCAGAATATTTATATTGATATGATCCACAGTTTATTCAGCTTTCACCAGGTCGGTGTGCATGTATTTGTGTGTTTGTGTGTATGTATGTGTAGTTCTGTGGAATTTTATCATATATGTAGAGTTGTATGATTGCAGCAATCAGATACAAGATACAGCAATCGAGATGCAGATTGATTCACCACCAGACTCCCTTGTGCTACCCCATTTCTAACCTCACCCACTTGCCTCACTTCTGTGCCTAACCAACAAGCAATAATCTTCACCCCATCTCTATCTTTTGTATTATTTCAGCAGTGTCATATACATGGAATCACATACGATATGACTTTTTAAGATTGGCTTTTTATACTTAGCATAATTCCTTTGAGATACATTCAAGTTGTTATGCATATCAATAGTTTGTTCCTCTTTATTGATGAATAATAGTTCATGATATGGAGGTAATACAGTTATTTTAACTTGTTTCTAAGGACATTTGAGTTATGTCAGGTTTTTGGCTATTACAAGTAAAGGTGCGATGAACATTCATTTACTAGTTTTTTTTTGTGAAGGTAAGTTTTCATTTCTCTAGGGTAAATGCTCAGGACTATTTGGTTTCCCATGTTTTGCAGTTACATTGCATGATTTGTACACATTCAAGATTGCTGTCTTTTTGGTGGATTACTTGTTTTTTTTCTTTGAGCCAATGCTACTGTGCTAGGCCAATTCATAAAGGAGAAATTTTTAAGATATAAAAGAATGTGAAAGTATGATGGCTAATTTTGTGTGTCACCTTGACTTGGCCACAGGGTACCCAGATATCTAGTTAGTTCTTATTTCTGTGTGTGTTTGAGAGTTTCCAAATAAGATTAGCATTCGAATTGACATTGAATAAAGCAGATTGCCCTCTGCAGAGAGGATGGGCAGCATCCTCTCTGTTGAAGACCTGAATTGAACAAAAAGGTAAAGGGAGAGAGAATTACCTCTCTGCCAGACTGCTAGAGCCAAGGCATCACTCTTCTATCCTTGGACTGGAATTTTTACCTTTGGATCTCATGGTAATCAGACCTTCAGACTTGGTCTAGAATTTATACCATTAGTTCTTCTGGTTCTCTTACGCCTTCAGATTCAGAATAAGCACCAGCTTTCCTGGGTCTCTAGATTGAAGACAGCAGTTATGGACTTCTCAGCCTCCATTATGGTATAAGCCAATTTGTTATAATGAATCAACAAATCTCTCTCTTTCTCAATATAGACCTAGATTTCTATATCCTTTTGATTCTTTGGAGAACAGTGAATAATATAAAAATATAATTTATAAAGTATAATAATTATTAATAATAACTATTAATGTGAGACTTTCATTTTTAAAGTTATTTCCTTTTTTTTCTTTTTTTTTTAAGATTTTATTTATTTGACAGAGAGAAACACAGCCAGAGAGGGAACACAAGCAAGGGGAGTGAGAGAGGGAGAAGCAGGCCTCCCACCGAGCAGGAAGCCCGATGTGGGACTCGATCCCGGGTTTCCGGGATCATGACCTGAGCCGAAGGCAGTCGCTTAACCAACTGAGCCACCTAGGGGCCCCCTAAAGTTATTTCTTAAAATCATTATATCTAAAGGATAATTTGATCCATAAAACAAAAATTCCTTTCTATCTTTTTTGAACCTGGGACAGTCAAGACAAACCAGAATATGGTTGCTTACCCTAGAAGAACAAGAAAACCTCTGTTATCAAGGAAAGTATGAAACAACTCTAGCCCCTAATCCCACTGTTTGACAGGAGAAAGGGTGGGAAAATAAGAATGGCTTAAGAAGGGTGCCTGGGTGGGCACCTGGGTGGCTCAGTCAGTTAAGTGTCTGCCTTCAGCTCAGGTCATGATCTCAGGGTCTTGGGATTGAGCCTGCTTCTTCCTCTCCCACTCCTCCCCACTTGTGTTTCCTTTCTCCCTGTCTCTCTTTCTCTCTCTCTCTCTCTCTGTCAAATAAATAAATAAAATCTTTTAAAAAAAAAAGAAGAAGAAGGGTGCCTGGCTGGTTCAGTTGGCTGTTGATTTCAGCTTAGATCATGATCTGGGGTCATGGAATCAAGCCCCATCCCCGGCTCTGCACTCAGACTGGAGTCTGCTTGTCTCTCTGCCTCTACTCTTCCCCCTACCCCCAGCTTGCATGCATGGGCACTCTCTCTCTCTGTCAAATAAATAAATAAATAAATAAATAAATAAATAAATAAATAATCAATAAAAATCTCTTAAAAAGAAAAAAAAAAGAATATTTTAAAATGAGGAGTCTGGTCAAACCCAGATTGTTGAGGGGGCCTGCTGAGAAGCAGGCCAAGTTTTCTAGCAGAATTCCAGAAACTGTCAGGAATCAGGAACACCTGTGTCCTCACAAAGCTGGTATGAAAAGAGGGTTGAAAATGGAGAAAGTGCTAAAGAGCAGCACTGTGGTCCCCTTTCTTCTCCTCCTCCATTATCAGACACCCCTTGAGTTTCTCTGAGCCTCATCTGTCTTCTTGTTCCAGCCACTGAATAATAAACCAACTTTTTGTGAGCTCTGACCAATTTCAGGTGGGTGCAACCTAACATCACTTCACCTTATGCCAAAGCACATTTCTCAGCTACTGCTCTAGGGCTTCTCTGTTGACACAGTCATGTATGATGCTGTGGGACTTTGCTTATTGTCCACACATATACAACCCAAACAGCAGGACATTTAGCTCAGGGGAGCAATTCTTTAATTAATGGGAGACCAGAAAAGGGGGATAAATTATTCTGCCTCTCCCTACCCTGCCCAGATGGGTGGCCCTGAATCACAGTTTATACATACCCTGAATCAGCGGATGGTCCCAAAAGATTGAGCAATCAATCACATATCCTTGTGGTAGGATCAGTTGTGTGTTTCCACACTGGCCCCCCTCTCTTTCTCAGCTTTGCTCCTCTTGTCCCTCCTTACAGTTCCTTAAGATTGCACTCTCTAGTAGAGTAGTAACCCTTAGCTCTTGCCCTTAGGCTTGCATTCCACCCTGGGAGGAAAGAATTCTGGACAAGGTCAGTTGAGAGAGTTCTGGAACCTAGAGGCTTGAAGAGCTGGGACAGAACCCTATCTCCAACTCACTAAATTGAATATAGATCACAAAGAATATGGAATGGGGTCTGTTTTTTTCAATGGAGACATCTTTAGTATAAATATATATGTTTTTAGTCAGCAGATGGATTTGCAAGTGATAGCTACCCCTGCTGTGGACCTCTCCCCATCGAAGATAGGGCCTATTTGGGGCAATAGCTTTTTCTCACCCAAACATTAAGGTCATTTTCTTCATTGTAATTTCTGGGAAAAGTTCTCTCAAACTTCCCTGAGTTGAAATCATCTCTAGAAATTTGAAAAGAAATTTAACAGACCCTTCATTTGAGGAAAGTGGTTAAAACTTGTCCATCTCACTGATGGTGAGAAAAACTTGACCTATTTTCTTGCACTGAGAGAACATCATGTATTTCTAATAAGGTGACTTTCCAGAAAGTGAAATTTCTTATATTCTGGCTTTTAAAAGATGAAATATAAATAAATTACATAATTTATTCAAAAACAAAACAAACAGCAGCAGCAGCAGGCCCACCTACAACAGGTAGAAAGAAAACAGGACCCTGAGGAGGGGAGAAGAGGTGTGCCCAGCCTGGGCCACATGCCCGCTGTGGGATCAGCTGTCCGGCCAGGGCCTGACCTATCACCTAAAGAACAGGACAGAGATCCAGCCTTCTGGGAGGAGACAGCCTGCGATCCATACACAGTGCTACTTGGTGTAGCATCTGGCCACATCATTCGTCCATGTCTTGGAGCCCATCCTTTAGGTGAGGGCCATGTTGCTGTGCTGCTATGGGGGGAAGGGGGATCTCAAAACGGTGTTCACAGGTATGTGGGCAGCCTTCTGCCTGCCCAATGTTGAAATTCTTGCCAGGACCAGCCGGCTGCTTTGCTCTGCTCAGCCACTTGGACAGCCATGAGCAAGTTCAGGGAGCCTAGAAATCAGGACTCAGATCTGTATAAAGAAGAGGTGTCCCATCTGAATACCCCCAGGGAGCATTTCTGTAACCTCTGGATCTGGTGCCCAGTGCTGCCAGAGTAGCTCACAGAAGATTGTGGTCTACACTAGCCACTACCCGTCTTTCTCACATGCACAAGAAGGTGTGGAAGGACCTAGAGGACCAGGAGAAGTTTTTGAGATGTTTTAACACCTAGTGAATTCAGTGGGTATCCCACAAGGGCATGGAGTGAGTGGGGTAGAGGTGTAGAATTAGCAAAAAATTAATAAACAAAATTAAGGACTTTTGAAAAAGGATAACCCTTTCCCTCCATATTCCATCTGGTGGAAATTAGTACAGCCATCTGTTATCAGCAGTTAATATTTTTTTTCTTCAACTCTCCTTCATGCTGCCCAAAAAATACATGCAGGATTAAGAAGCTACAGAGCATTTGGAAAGCCAGTACCATCACACCTTTTTGATAGTCCTAAGTAGATGGACAGCTTCTCAGTTGCCCCCTTCCTAAATTTGGCTGAAAGCCCAGTATCTCTTTAGTCTGAGTCAATGGCCTCTACTCCCTGAACTGTCTCCAAATCTAGGGACTTGTGCAGACCCAGACGGAAGTCTGTCCAATACCCTTTTCTGACTCTTACTCAAGAAGAGCCCTTTGGGTTTTCAGTTAGCTACTGCCCAACTGCTCCTGCTGCAACATATAGCATCAACCTCCTAAAACCTCAAAGATGCATTTCTCTCTCTCTCTTTCTTCCTCTCCCTCTGCTACCCTCCCCCCTCCCCTGCTTTTTCTCACCACTGAACTTGACTGTCTGTGGGGAGACAGTTCTAAAGGATTCACTTGTCCCAAAGAACTTCCTAGTTCAAGGATGAGCAGAGCAACTCACTCAACACAGTTACTCTTATCTTTGGTTGGACTGCCCGCTATATACATTTTCCCACCGAGTTTAATCAAAGACTTTATTTTGAGGCAAAATTCTAAATGTGAACCATTTATCCTGCAATAGGCTTTTATCTTCCTAGGAATTGTTCAACAAAAGCATTGCATGAGTGTTCATGTATGCTGAGAACTGAAGGAGGTGCTAGGTGAGTAGAAGGATGTGACTGTGATTAATATATTTATGAATTAGGATCTACAGATCCCACACATGTTTCCTTGCACTTTCTTTAGCCTCTTAAAAAAGTTATAAAGGCAGTTATGAAGAGGAAGCTATTAGTAACCAGGATGTTTGAGAGAAGAAAATTCTGAAATACTACTTCTCAGAGGAATTGGTTATTAATAGACTTTACTTCCAATGCATTTCAGATAAGGTTCCTAAAACCAAAGCTTCTCTTCCACTTTACATATAAGAGATCTTATGATCACTTTGTTCACCTAAGCAGTCATATTTCACAAGAACCAGATAAGCTTTGGACTCAAAATATATCCCTCTATTGGAAGGGAGCTTTGAAAGACTATGCCGAGAAAGCTCTGCCTCCTGGCTTAAGTGCTTTTCAGCTCCTGGAATAATTTCCTATTATTTCACTTTACACCACTGAGTATTTTTCACTTATTC
The DNA here is from genome assembly GCA_004023965.1 of Spilogale gracilis. Classification (NCBI taxonomy): domain Eukaryota; kingdom Metazoa; phylum Chordata; class Mammalia; order Carnivora; family Mephitidae; genus Spilogale; species Spilogale gracilis. The sequence goes on from PITA01016393.1 coordinate 34,068, forward strand.
AACTTTCTTAATTCCCAAAAAGCACTTTATATTTTCTTCCAACCTTGGTTTTTCTTCCCTTGTCAGAAAGAACTGTCACTCCCACAGTTGTTTTCTTCTTTTCTGTGAGAGTAGATTGTTCTAAAATTATTTCATTGTGCCAGGTGGTGCAGTCTTTTCAACCTCTAATGAAGTGCTCTTCACTAAACTTAAGCCATTTTCACAAAAGAGAATTTACAGACTCTTTTCTCGTTTGTAAAATTAGCTTTATTCTTATTATACACCTTTTAAGACTGTGTTCCAAGCTAAGTGTAGCTAATAGGAGTCAAATAATATTTGGATAGTGTGTGTGGGGGGGGTTCTCTCAACACTATGGCACAGAAAACTACAAGAGTTTTTCAATATCTGTATGTATTTAGAGAAGTATAATTGTGCATTGCAAATGTTGAAGGCAGTTTATTTACATAGAAGAATTACAAGTAACTAAATCAAAATTAGGAGAAGAATAATCATGAAAAAAATTACACAAAAAGGACATTTCTCTTTAAACAGAGTTTAGCAATTACCTTTTTTCAGACTCTTGCCATGAAAAGCTTGCAGAAATTCAAGATGGGAGAGTTTAAATGGCCCCCAGGTATAACCACATCCCTACAAAATGATCCTTCATCCTATTCCTAATCCCCTCTAGCAATGGAAAATACCATTTCCAAAGACTGTCTTTTTCCTGGATTTCTGGCTTTCCTGGAATAGCTTAGTGCCTTTAAGTATAAACACTTCAATAAAACCACTGCCCCCACCCAGGAAGCTACTTCTTTGTCATCTATAATCATTCCTCATGAGTCAATATTTTTATTTCTAAAACTTGGACCCATTGGTTCTAGCTCTGCCCTCTTCTACCACACAGAAGAAATCTAACCCATCTTCTGTATAAAAACACTCTACTCAAAGACCACCCATCATGTGCCCTCCCTCAAGTCTTTATTCCTATAAATTAAACACTCCATTCTCCTACAACCATGTGATACAGTTTCTAGACCACTAGCTATTCCAAACACTTCCCTCTGGATACCCTTCAGGAATCTCTTTAACTGTCCTTGAATAGATGATTCCTGGTGAGGTCTAATCAACACAAAACCCAGCAAGACCACTTAGACACTTTCTGTAAACCTAGCCTAAACCTTAGGAGCTTTCTGAGCCAACACATCTGCTCTTTATTCATTGAACTCACAGTTGGCTAAACTGTCCTAGAATTGTATGATTTGGTTTCTGAATTCAAACATATAACTTTGCTTTTAGACATCTTACATTTCTTTATGCTATATTTACTTTAACATTCTAGCCTTCTAAAGTTATTTTTGATTCCTGTTTCTTTATCCAACATATTGATTATTCTTTCTAAATTTTTAATCTCTAAATTTGAGTAATTTGCCTCAATACATTTTTTCTAAGTCCATTTTTTTACACTGTTGAATAGAACAGGGTGAAATATAGAGTCTTCTGTCATGTTCCTGCAGAAATACAGCGAGACTGACATCAGTCCAGTAACCCTTCCCAATGTCTTTTTGGCACAGCTACTGTGGCCCAACACTCCAGCCTGACCTTCAGAAATAACCACCCCTCTCTGCTATTTTCTTTACACATGGTAAGAAATTGCAAAGTCTGACAACAGTGCCAACTTTTTATAGATACCTCACTTTTTCCAGGTACTCAAAGCCATACTGATCTATCCAGTAGTGAATACAATCAAGATTATAATTAATCATATAACTACTCATAATTAATTATGAGTAGCAGGATAAATGCATAGGGGATTCTTTTTTATTTCAGGGTTCTTTGCATAGAAGATCCGTGTCATCCCAGCTGCCCTATGCTCTGTACAGAAGTACAAATGCTCCACATATTTGACTCAGAACCAAATTCTGTGTGTTCACCAAATTTTGTGTGATCTAAGAGATCGAAGTTAGAATCCATGAATCCAAGTTTTAGGAAGAAAAATACTGAGTCCCTATGAGGAATAACTGTGGGTAATATGGAGGCTGTTTCCTGGGTGGAGGCAGTGGTTATTTGATATGTTCATATGTAAAGGCACTGAATTAGTCCAGGAAAAGTAGGCAAGGTTTAGTCTCACTGCATTTCCTGTCTGAATTGTTTCACTCCCAACATCTATCTACCCCTTGTCTCAGAAAATGAGCAGGTGTCTTCATCCCATCCACCATCCTTCTGGCTTGGTGTCCTGCCTGAATGCTTCAACAATAGGAACTTCCTCATACTCCAGATTTTTCTCTGTCTTACATGCTTCCAAACTGAAAGCATACAGCCCATGTTGGATATTTTCTTAAAATGTGTGTATATTCGTAAATTAGCCTTTTTATGCATTTGAGTTAAGGTGTTAGTGTTGACAGTAATTAAATATTACTGATATTTGCATTTAACAAAAGCTATCAATGTCATGAACCAAAGAAGTATATATTGTATATACTGTGGATTCTTGATATCCATTTTTAAAAAGCAGCTATTTTCGTCTACTGACACACAAATAAGCCCTTAAGCCATTACCATCCCTGTAGGCCTAGAAGAAGCTTACCTGTGTGTAGATGCTTCTCTGAAGTAGAATCGATTACTATCTTTCTTTTTATTTTAGGTATTGATGACCAGTCTTATTAAGCTTCCCTAGTTAGAATTTAATAGAGAATTTATTTTAAATTTATTTTAAAACAGACCTTGTTGATAAGGAGATTTTTTTTCTCCAAAGTTCAGTTGTTTTATATATGTAAAACATCCTAATTATGAAAAAAAGTCAAATTTCAAAATCAATACCTAAAAAGCAATTACCCACAAAAACAATAATAATAACACTAATATCAACAAAGCTTTTTTGCAACCAGCCTGGTATGTCAGCTTTCATTATAAAAGATCTTAAACACCACCACCCGAGCTTCATCCCTCTTCACATTAAAATGTAACCAAGTTTTTAAAACTGTCATAACAACATCTGTTCCCAAAAAACAATTTATCAGAGCTCAAGTGTTTTATGATAAATTTTACCCAATATAATTGAAATTAAACTACTTCGTATGCATGTAAACATGAATATATACTTTTTGAGTGCTTATAGAAGTTTTAGTCAAAACTTTATTAGTCTCTAAAAATTTTATGGCAGTCCCAGCAAACTTAACAGCAAGAAGACTTGTTTTCAAGGGTTTGTGTTAAGTGGTTTGTTGAAGAAAAATTATCATTAAAAATATATAGCATCACAGTTTAGGATTTAAAAGGGATTTTGAAAAGTCATCTTAAATTTTTAATTCTATAGGTTTAAGCTAAAGCTAAACTCAGATAGGTGAGTAGCAATTCCTTTTTATGCACACTTACAAGAAAAGAGTTTATAACCAAGAGCTTCCACAGTATTCATATAAAAAAATACTAGTCACTGACTGGGATCATAACAACTCTTACTTTCTGAAACTCCACTTTGTGGTTGTTTTAGTGTTGATGGAGTGGGAAACAACAGCCCCCTCTCTCCTAAATGCATAATGTACTTGAAATCCCTTCTCAGGTTATCATGAACTAGCTTTTTCACAAGCTCAAAATCAATGGGGTGAGAGAGAAAGAGAAGAAATTTTCATGACTTTTAGCTCCCCAAAATTTTGTTTATAGAGGCTCAGTGAGTCTCAGATTAAGCACTGCATGTGCTTTACAGTAATATGGCCAGTTTTTACTTTCTACAGCCACTCCAGTAGGTTACTATCCCCATTTGATGGGAGAGCAGCAAAAAATAACAAGGATTGTAGAATCAGATTTTTTTAAAAAAACATATTTTATTTATTTATTTGAGAGAGAGTGCACACGAGCAGGGAAAGGGCAGAGGGAGAAGCAGACACCCCACTGAGCTGGGAGCCCAACTAGGAACTCAATCCAGGACCCTGAGATCATGACCTGAGCCCAAGGGAGATCCTTAACCGACTGAGCCACCCAGACACACCTAGAATCAGATTTTGTGGGTTTGAATTACTGTTTACAATACTGGTTAATTTGGCAAGTCATATAAGCTTTTTAAGTTTGGTTTCCTCAGTCATAAAATGAGGAGGATAATACGGTTGATATGAGGAATTAGTAACAGGATGTTGTATGATACATAGTTCTGAGCATGTGTAAGTTCTCCTTCCCCTCTCCATCACCACCACCACCACCACCGCCATCATCATCATCATCATTAGAGTTTAATTACATAGCTTATACTGGGTTACAGAATAAGGATTTAAGCTAGACCTTCTGCCTTTAATCCCGAGTTTTCTCTATATTATGCTGTCTCCATTATTTATAACCTTGAACTATGTCAGGAAAGGACAGAAGATAAAATAAATCAGGTCTCACTGAAGAACCCTTAAACTAGTAATGGGGAGAACCACTTGTCAAAAATCGACATGGTCTAGTTAAGTCATTCTAGTGTAAAAGTTAACAAATTATCGTTTCATCAGCCACATAGGAGGAGCACCTAAAATCTCCAATAATGTGACTTCTAATCTGACCTTCACAATAACTTATTCATCAGACAGGACTGACAACACCATCTCTGAACACAGATTCAGAGAAGATAAATGTCTAGATCACTGAGCTGCTAAATATGCTCAGTAAAATGGGTTCATTATGTTTCTCAGAGGAAGCCAGCATACATGTAGAATATTACTGGTTGAAAATCACTTCCCCATTCCAAATTAATAAAGGGCTTTTGATTATTATGTTACCCATTAATTTTTAGCAGGTCCTAAATTAACTCTGTTAACATTGGCCTTTCTCTTGATCACAATGGGTTTTTACCATATATGCAGCCCCAGCATCATTTCATCAGCACCCTATACTACTGCAGTCCTGGCCCTGATTATGAATTTTCTAAGTAGTAACTATTTGGCGATCTGCCTTTCATTGTGGTTTGTTGAGTCTAAACCATGTTAATCAATCTTATTGCTTCTCTGCCTTTAGCAATCTGTGTTTACAGTACTATACCACCCTCAGAATTTTTTTATTACAAAAGATTTGCCTATATAAAGATTTTATAAACCTAGTAAAGATGGATTTTTATATTAAATAAGATTATCATAGAGACATATGTAAGAACGTTCACAAGTGCATTTATTAATATTTGATGCACTTAAAAAAAACAGAGTGAGGGGGAAAGCATCTGTGGTGAGATGAACATATGTAGCAAGTTTGTTCATTGCTTGTTTGAAACTGTTGATCTGTCAATATATATACTGGCTAATTACTCAGCTTATAAGTGTTAAATCTGAGGGATCTGCTAAGAGAAGTACAGTAAAACTGAATACGTTAGTTAGTATCCAATAATAGAAACTATTAAAATGTATAGAGAAAAAATTTTCCTAACTCACTGTTTAGTTTCCCTTGTTCGGTCATGGAAAAAGCCACAGATATAAATTGTTTTAGTCAACAGTTAAGAATTTGCAACAAGGGCATAAGGGAGGTGATGTTCTTATTTCTTATGAGAAATGCTTCCTGGTGAATTTTGATGCCAATTTCTGAATATTCTGGGCCCTGTGAACAGTTTTACAAAGAAATGGAAAAAGCAATGAGTGCATTAGAAGGAGAATGAACAAGATATAGAAGGAAATGTTAAGAGCCATTTGGGACTTTTGGAAGAAAGGAAAAGTTAACATATGTTTACTTAATATCACCTTTATTTAACAGAGAGATGGTATTATAATGGGAAAAGGAATGTGCTTCCTTTGAAAGTCTGCAGTTGGACTGTAAGTTATCCAAGAGTTTGGTTTTCAAATGCAAACATAAGCATACAACAGCAACAACCCCATCTCCCCAAAGCATTGTTCTATATAAAGTTTCATTATATGCCTAGATACTTTTAGAAAAAGAAGTCCTTTGCCAACACTGTATGGAGTGATTATTTAGTTGCTTTCAAGCTTTATGTATTCACCCAAAATGTTGCTCTTGTGAAATTGTATTGTAATTATTCTAATTGAATGTGTGGCCACTTTTCAAGATGCTCTATTAAACCAATTACTCATTAAAGCCTTTATTGGCTCTTTCCTCTTTACAAGTGGGAGGCAGTTGGAAGTATATCACTACCAGATGGAGTGGGAAATATATGCCCAGCCTGGGTAATGCTACTCTGACATCAAGGGATAGAACAGTTTCCAGAAGACCCTGAAAGTAAAGAAAAGTGTTAACTCTGCTTGCTTTGTCTTTTTGATATTGGTCTTATAGAGGACAGCATATGTAAGCAATATTTTCCAGATTACTGCCCCTAAGCAAGCCACACCAACAGCACACATTAGTGTCAAGCCATCTCTTTCTCACTGAGTCCCACAGTGGCTCACAAGGGGTGACACTGTACCTTGATGACCCTGCTCACCTCCCTTACTACAGTTAAAATCTAGGAAAGATCCCCACCCCTGCTCCCTGCCTTGGGCCTTCTTTTTCAGCTCTGACAGTACTGTTTCTGACTCACAGTGGCCAAGGTGAGTGGCACAGGGGAGCCATCTTGGGCCCCTAGAGCCACTTCCTTGTGGCTCCTTCTGTCCATGTCACACTACTGATCTCTGGAGTTGCGTTGGATGCCAAGATTTTTCTGGTACGCGTCAGCTTGTTTGTGTCCCACTGTCTGATCCACTGCTCAGGGGTAGAGAATGGGCTTTGATCTGCAGTTGTCTCACTGAAAGGCTGCTTTTCTTACTATTGTTCTAAAGTGAATTTGGACCCTTCAGAGGTTCATATACCATTCTTCCCCTCACATTTTAGGAGGTATCCCTCCTCTCTGTTCACAGGAGCTAGACAGAACCCTCCTGCACCATCACCTTCAAAATATGAAATGGCTGATTCTCAAGCTTCTACCTGGAAATATTTTTGATTACTTTATGATTTCTTCCTGCAGCTCATTAGTATAATAATCCCAATAGATCTTTATCTTTTTCTTATGGATTTCTTTCTTTCCTTGGAAACTTAAATTAGAGACCAAGAAAAATGAAGTTGATTCAGCTCTCCAGGAATATAATATTAGCAAATAAGTGGAAAGGCATGAGAAATAGGAAAGAGGTGGTACAGTGATGCTTTCTTTAGAGTCGACAGCTAAGACTCACAGCCAGGCATAGAAATGCTGGCTCATATCTCTTTGGGCCCCAAAACCCATGTGTCTTCCCTCTACCCCAGTGTTCAACTGTATGATTCACATGTCCTCCAGAAGCTATATTACAGATCACCCTCCTTTGTATTTTAAGTGTGAAGCAACTACTTTTCTGGATCTTGCAAAAGTCTCTAATTGGCATCCTGTGAGTGACTCAGTGTTGCTTCATAATCTGAATTTTAATGCCAATAGAGAAGGTTTTGTCAGATTTAATAAGTCTTTGCCATTCCTTATTATAGTATACTTTCCTGGCTTCACTTATTTGCATAATCTGATTTTTGAGCCCCTATAAACTATGTCCCATGAAAATTTCAATTGCCTTTCTCATTACAGAATCTCTAGTGTGTTAGCATACTGCCCAGCACATACAAGGTACTCAGTAAGTAAGGAATGATAAATAAATGAGTGAAATTCTTATTTGAGAAAAAAATGTGTATGCAGGTAAAGGAAGAGATGTAAAAATAATATAAAATATGATAAATACAAAATAAGTATATAATAAAATATACTACAAAAACAAACTATGCTAAGATGTGACTGTGCAGTAATATACACATCAGATTATCATGCTTCCTCAACTCTGATACATTCCTGAGTCGCACTTTGCTCCTGAAATTTAGTCCATTCCTGAACATCATCATGTTCCCCTAACTTAGCTCAGTTAGGTGCCTCCAATACTTCCTCAGTACCTGTTCCTTTTTTAAAAAAATATTTTATTTACTCATTTGTAAGAGAGAGCAAGACAGCACAAGCAAGGGGAGAGGCAGAGGGAGAGAGGGGGAGAAGCAGACTCCCCACTGAGCTGGGAGTCCAACATGGGGCTCAATCCCAGGACCCTGAGATCATGACTGGAGCTGAAGGCAGACACTTAGCCATCTGAGCCACCTGGGCATCCCCCTCAATACCCTATTCTAAGGCTTTTATTACATTTTACATAGTATATTCACCTATTTACTTACCTTAAATCCTTACTAGTCTGTATCCTACTCGAGTGCAGGGTGTCCTACTTGTAGCTCGACCTGTAGCACCCAGCAAATGCCTAATGGCTTAGCACCTCATAGATTCTCAATTAAGATTTGTTGATGACCAAATGAATGCTTGATTCTTTAGGGCTTTGACTTCCATTTTGTTTTCTTGACCTTTGTACTTTAAACTGAGAGAGATCAGCCAAAATCACATTCAAACAAAAATATTCTGGGAAAAATGTCTACTTTCTAGTAGTTTGAAATTATTTATATTGCCTCTAAAACAGTGAGAGATGAAGTTGAGCATGTCTGTTTTTAAGTGGCAAGAGAAGAGGGAGCAGGAGAGAAAACTGCCTTGAGCAGAGAAATTGAATTTGTACTTCCCAGACTGTTGGTTGTATCTCAGCAGTAACTTAGCTTCAGATCTGTGAGATGTAAGGTTCTGTCATGAGAGATAAAGAACAAAGAAACCTCTTCTTCAATGACAGTCTGCACCATCCCTCAGAAAGCTGTTCTCCAGGACAAGACCTGAATAGGATGGCTCCCTTACTCTCAGTAGTCCTTAGCTTTATATGTCCTGGTAGAAGCTACTTTGTACTCCTTAGTGAAGTTATTAAAGCAAAACTTCAATAGGAATAGGTTTGTTTTGTTTGGTTGGTTTTTGTTAACTCTTAACATATTTTTTTCTAATACATTATCAACATTTTATTTTGCCTATTTGGTTGGAATTCTGGATATCCCTTTGAGTTTTGAGGGCAACCTTGGGAAAAGACCAACATTCCTATGCCTGATTTCCTGCAAATTCTGCTGCTTGCAACTCAGTGACAAATTGTAGTCTGCAGTTTCTCCCGATAGAGATAGTAGGGAAGACACAAAGATAGCTCATGAGACTTGCTGAAATAGTGTTATCAATTTAACTTATTTATCTTTAAGTCCGGTGAGGTGCTAAGTAAAAAAGCTGGACATTTCATTGCAGTCTCTAGTAAGATTATGTTTTGAAACAAGAAAGAGGATGGATTGATGAGAAGATAAAAGAAAGGAGGATTTTGCAATATTTGAAGTGAAGCAAGATGTAAATGTAGACTGAGGCTATGGAAATGGAGAGACATTGAGAAGACATCTGGATATGGGTCTAAATTGTTTTCACTAACCTCTAATCAAATTCAGGTCTTTGTTATCTGTCTTCAGAACCAGTTTAAGAATCTGAAGATCCACATGGTTTTAATCTCAGAGCGATGTTTAGGTCAAAGAGAGATCAAAACATCCAGCAAAAATTTCTTTGGTATTTGTTTAATCTTTACTCACCTTTTTCTAAAACATGAAGATGATTGAGTTAAAATAGCATTTTTTTCAAATCCCATATGTCTCCTGTCCTCTTCCCTCACACCTTGTTGCACTGCTCTAGTATCGTTCTCCCAATTCCCCCAAATCCCTTTCCCATACCTCTCTTTTCCCGGCCCCATTCTACTCCTTGACCTTTGTTTCTTATGTCTCTGGTTCTATCTTCTTCTCCTTGTTACCTTTGCTTTTTATTACGTGTTTTCAAAATGCTAGTTGGGCATCTTCACATCTTTTCTCAGAGATTGGAGGAAGTAGATTCACTGATAGGTAAAGCCAGAACTTCCTTTTGCAGGTAGATTGAAAAAACAAGCTGGTTTTGGAACTTTTGTCCTAGGAAGACAACCAGTCTTACTGCCTTTCAGTTTCTTCAAGGTCAGGTAGTGCAGAATGTGAAAAGGTAGTGAGAGAGAGGCACAAACAAAATTACTCAGATGACTAGTGTAACCAAGTGAATTATGCTAATCAATGAATTAAGTATGATTCATAATTCTCCACCTTCCACCTGGGATTGTAAACAAGGAAGATCCTGAATTTTTTGGCTCTAAGTCCTTGAACTAAGAACTACTGGAACCCATCACAGTATGGATTTTGAAAGTATGAGTTTGCGTACTTTGTTTAGTGACCATTACATTTCTCTCACTGTGGCTAGATGAATAAACTTTCTTGGCATGGTTTTCAACATCATTATTTAAGATATTTATGGGTACTCGAAATCCAGCATTGGATTTTCCCTGCCTAGGTTGTTGGTAAGAGTGTAGGTTAGTGTACAATCTTGATATCTTTCTCTCTGTTTTTGCCCTAACTTGAATCTGAAAGTGGTACATTTATCTATGTCTTTGGTTGTATGCTGTGTACATGCATTGTGTATGTGTTTCAAGAGCTTAGTCAGCATAAAAGACTTGCAAATGTTTGTTTCAAGAGTTTTTTATAATCACAGAACACTTTTGAGTTGCACATCTCTCCTTCTTGACCAGTACATTTAAACTTCAATAACTGTGACTAGGCTTGCATTGCTCTTCAGCATGGCAGGTCTGAAATCCTTTGGTATCTCTTTATTTCTAATGTCAAACAAAAGTCTATGGAGATACCTAGAAATCACATTCCCTTTACTCCTGAAAATTTTATTAGGTTTTCCCAAGGTTATGGGAACTTTCTTCATGACCACCATGCTTTATCAGATTAGCCCTGACATATTTGTTAACAGGACACCAAATGCTTCACTGATTTTTATATTTTCAAAACTACCTTCTCTTATAAAGAAAACATCTTTTCTCCATGATAGCATCTGAGATTTATGCTGTCCGCAACTTGCCAATTTCAGGACTAGATCTAAAAGTTGGGTTTAGGATAATGATCACTTCACACCTTGCATTTTACCATGTTCATACAGGCCTCTTATTAATTAATATCAAATCTCGATCCTCGCTTATGTGTGGCTTATTTGTGATTAAACTAAATTAAATCAAATTTTGAGTGCTCATTAGTTTCATGAAGGCAATTACTACTAAAATGGCATGTTTTTATAATTTTGGGCTAACATGTATTCAATTGTGGAAAATAGGAAACCCCAAAATCATATTAGAAAAAAAATCATCCCGATTAACAAGTACTTAAATAAAGCTTATTATGTACTAGGGTTATTTTAGGCCTGTACATTTATTAACTTAGTTAAATTTTACAAAAATCCTGGGAAATACACATAGGCATTCATGTGGTCCTAGAGAAACGAAACAAAACTCATACTTTCCAAAATTACATACTAAATAGAGTGTATTGGAAAAACAGTTAGGGCAGTTAAAACTTAGGTATCATAGCACTATGTGCTGTAACACTGAGAGGAACATTAGTTGGTACTTCCAGAGACAACTTCGACAGCCGGAAAGGCGCTTCAGAGATGCAAGAGGCTCTCTCTGGGGTGGGGAATGCTGACTTTTAGGCACAGGCAGTGTAGATGAGCAAGAAGGTCTGAGATAGTATGGTGGCATTTAAAGCAGGCGCAAGAGGAAGTGTAACCTAACAAGAGCCAAAACACCGAAGGTCTGCTAATGAAGTCAGCTGAGCTTGGTGTTTCCTGTGTATCAAGTTTTTTTGATAATTCATTCTCTTTACTTTTTATAGATTTATTTAGTTTTTTTTTTTTTTTAAGTGAGTGATAGTTTGTGTCTTTGTAGGGATTCGTCCATTTCATCTAGGATATCTCATTTTCTGGCATATAGTTTTTCATAATATTCCCTTATCATACTTTTTATTTTGGAAGGATTAATAGTAAAATCACCTATTTTATTTCTGATTTTAGTAATTTAATCTGTATTTTGTCTTTGTTATCCTAACTAAAGTGAGGGTTTTTTCTGTCTTTTTAAAGTACCAAGTTGCATAGATTTGTCTATTGTTTTTTTTCTCTTCTCTATCTCATTTATATCCACTCTAATCTTTATTACTGCCTTCTTTCCATTTGTTTGGGTTTAAATTGCTCTTTTTTCTCTAGGTTCTTTTTTCTTTTTTTCTTTTTTTTTTTTTATTGTTACTAAAATTTTTTTTTCCAGTGTTTCAAGATTCATTCCGCATTCCCCACACCCAGTGCTCCACGCTTTAGGTGTCCCCAGTACCCACCACCAGGCTCTCCCATCCCTCCACCACCCTCCTTCCAAGTCCCTCAGTTTGTTTCTGTGTTCAAAGTCTCTGTTCTTTCATTTCCCTCCCTAGATTACCCTAGTTCCCATTTGCTTTCCTTCTGCCACTGTCCTCCAGTTTGCCCCTCATGCACCGCAAGTAAGTGAGACCATGCGATACTTGACTTTCTCTTCTTGGCTTATTTCACTCAGCATAATCTCTTCCAGTCCAGTCCATGTTGCTACAAAAGTTGGTATTCATCCTTTCTGACAGAGGCATAGTATTCCATTGTATATATGTACCACATCTTCTTTATCCATTCATCTGTTGATGGGCACCTTAGCTCTTTCCACAGTTTGGCGATTGTGGCCATTGCTGCGATGAACATTGGGGTGCATATGGCCCTTCATTTCACTACATCCGTATCTTTGGGGTAAATGCCCAGTAGTGCAATTGCAGGGTCATAGGGCAGCTCTATCTTTAATTTTTTAAGGAATCTCCACACTGTTTTCCAAAGCGGCTGCACCAGTTTACATTCCCACCAACAGTGTAAGAGGGTTCCCCTTTCTCCGCAGCCTCTCCAACACTTGTTGTTTTCTGTCTTGTTAATTTTGGCCATTCTGACTGGTGTAAGTTGGTATCTTAGAGTGGTTTTGATTTGAATTTCCC
>PITA01016394.1:0-21938 GCA_004023965.1 Spilogale gracilis
TCGTGCATTTGCTGAAACCCACAGAGCGTATGGCCCAAAGTGCGAGTGAAGTGTGGACTTCGGTTCGTAACCACGTGTCCACAGCGGCTCATCCATGGTGGACAAAGTAGCATCCTAATGCGAGCCGTTCGTCATGGGGCTGGGGGATGTGGGAATTCACTCCACTATTTGACCAGTTGTTCTGTCTGTAAACCTAAAAATGTTCTGAGATACGAAGTCTTAACTAAAGTGAAGTTCTCACTCACTGCCGAGCGGGGGCGTCTTAGGGAACCCGCCCCCCAGGCGGTAGACAGCCTTCTGCCAGTCTGCACAGAAGGCGTTGTCAGAGCGCACCGCGGACCTTCGAGGCCACGTGAGGAGGACTCCCGTGGGGTGCCATAAGCGCTGAGGGCCCGGGGCGGGGGGGACGGGGGTGCTTCCAGGAGCAGCGGGCAGGTTAGGGAGGTGCACTCCTCGGCGGGGGTCAGGAGATGGCTGCGGACGTGGCCTTCTCTCCTCCTGGCGCAGCTCTGGGGAGAGGCCCGTGGACAGGCGCACACCGCTAATACCACCCCTCCCACCGCACAGAGCTCGTGTTGGGCCTGTCACCCACGCGGGGGCCTTCCTGCAGCCAGCGGTCCCCACCGTCTCCGTGGCCACCCCGGGCTGTCTCAGCTCCTCCTTTCCTTTGTCCCAACTGTAACTGCCCTGCACAAACCACCGCTTGCCGTCCACCAGGCCGCAGCCTCTTCTTCAAAAGCACAGGCACCTGAGCTCTGGCCACGGAAGGGGAGCGTGGCCGCTTCCACACCTCCACGAGCCACCTCCACACCCGCCATCCAGCTGGTGCACGGATGCAGAGGGGTCCAGACCCGAAAGCTCCGTGTTGGAAATAGCAGCGCCTGAGACCCTGAATTATCCCACGGAAGCGAGTGGCCCCTTCTCAGGATCTCACCAGGGAGAGAAGTAAGCTCCCGGGGGCCTGAGCTCCCGTTCCTCAGGGGCGCCAGCTGCAGAAGTCAGCTTCACTAATCAGGGACATGTCACACATGCTGACTTTGAACCTCACCTAAGTCACCTGATCACCTGAAACCCAAGAGTGTAGAGGACAGCGGATAGTGCCCGGGTCAGCCCAGAGAGGGGACACGTCTTCCCCAAACCGCAAAGCCATCTGTGAAAGGATTGCGGCACGGGGGGGCTGGCCTTGGTTCCCTGGCCCTCCCGACACGTCCCGTTGAGCAGCAGTCAGGGGAGGAACGTGGACACAGGCAGCGAGGATGGGCACTTGCTGGAGACTTCCGGGCTGTGTTGGGCCCCCAGAATTCACATATTGGCGTCCTGACCCCCAGCACCCCAGTGCTCACCGTATCTGGAGATGGGGCTTGGAGGAGGTCACCAGGGCGGCCCTGACCCCACAACCCTTAGAGAAGAGGGGGTTAGACACAGGCACGCATGGAGGGACAACCCCATGAGGACACAGGGAGAGCTCAGCCATCCACACATGAGGAGAGAGGACTCGGGGGGACTCCGCCCTGCCCTTGCCTGCATCTCGGGCATCGGCCTCCATGACCCGGGGACGGTGCGTCCTGTCGTGTGAGCCCCGTGTGTGGGACCATGTAAGGACAGCAGGAGCAGGCCCACACAGACATCGTGGGACCTGGGTCCAAGGAGAGGCTGAGTAGACCCCAGATCACCATCTGCACTAACACCCTCCTGAGAGAAACACCACAGCCCCGCCGGACTTGGCTGGCCCCTGTCCACTCGCTGGGCACACCTCCAGGGCAGAACCTTTGGGCCACAGGTTTCATGAATGCCCAGGATGAGCCCTGGTAGCTGTCCTCGCTGACGCACTGTCCATCCAAGGGCAGCCTCCACCACGGGGTCCCAGTTGGAAGGTCTCGAACTGCCTTCCAGGAGGAGGAGGAGAGCCTGGGGGCCAGTGCCCAGAAAGAAGGCATTTTATCCCCTTTGAGAGTTAATTATTTGCTTTGGGGATTTTTTTCAGTTGTTGGCTTTGAGTGAGAGCACTCAGTAAGTGGCTCGTCGTGATGGGGACAAGCGGAGCTAAATGGGATGATGAATCTCCCGAGCCTGGTGTTCGAGCCTGAGCCTCTGTCCGCGCTCCCTCCAGGAGGGGCTCACACGTGAGCTCAGCTGCGAGACTGCCCTCCCCCAGACGCCTTCTCAGGGCTCCCCCAGGCCCAGACCTGGGGCAGATCTCCTGCGGCCAGGCCCAGGTTCTAGCACATTCTCTCCTCCCAGAAAGGCCAGCCCGCTGCTCACTTGTCTGTGCGGCTTTCCCAGCCCGAAGGGCCTGGAGAGGCCCTCCGTCCCTCGTTCCCTGTCTTTGCCCTCCTCTCCCCGTGGCCACGTATCCAGGTCAGCATATCCTTCAAAACCAAAGTCAAGGCCCGCCTCCTGGAGCACCCCGCCTGCCGTCTCACTGCCCTGGGGCTTCGAGCAGCTCACTGTGACCGCAGAAGGACACGGCAATATTCAGGGCTCCGTAGGTGTGTGGCCCTCTCCAGGAAAGCCACAGCGCCCGGGAGGGAGGGAGGCCACGCACCTTCGGCTCCCACCGTATCTGATGCCGGGAAGGTGCGGAGCACAGGTGCGGCAAGCGGAGGGACCGCGGGGTCACCTCACCAGCCTCCAGGCTCCAAGCAGCACCAACTCCCAACTCCGGGTTTTTAGCAAGAGAACTCAGAGTCCAGCACACCTCGGGAAGTCGGGGCCCACGTGCCCCTGCAGCCGGCATAGGTGATGGCGGGGGACGGCAGGGGTCCCCTTGGACGACACGGTTCACCTTCGCGTGCGCGGCAAAGACGTAATGGGTGTCTCATCTGCAACTATGGTGCTCTTCGTGCTGGGGCTCAGGTGAGGGGGTGCGGACGGAAACCCAAGTCAGCCTCGAGACATAACCCCATCTAGGGCACCCGAGTGATGGGGTCAGCACCGTGACCATGGCAACCAGCGGAGAACGGCTCTGTTTCCCTGGAACTCCCCAGGGCCGCCGGGGTCTCTGCCCCACCAGTGAGGCCCCATAAGGGCTGAGGGCAGTCCTGCAGCTGTGCTGGGCCCGGGCCAGCTGCACAGGGGTCCCTCTCATGAGAGACGGAATGGGGGTGTTGGAACAGCCAGCCCAGCCCCCGCCACCCCGCAGACAGGCTGCTCCGCCATGGGGCCTCTAGGAGCGGTGCCCCTGGGAACACGTGAGCCCCTCCTAGAAGCCCCAGCCCGTGCCATTTAGACTAAAGGAGGCCCAGGGATGTTTGTGGCCTGAGACCATCTGACACAGGGAGGGCGGGCTGGGCAGGTGGCTCGGCCCAGGCACTCATGGCCGGGTTGTGGGAGGAGGAGCCTCAGGCTTGGGAAAATGCATTTCATTTCCCATCAGCGATGCCCATTTCTGCACGCCTAGCCGGGGTCTTTCCGCTAAAGACAGTCCGTGTTTCCGCTGCCGTGGCTGCCCGTGTGTGTGGGCGTCCAGCCTGGTGGGGGACAGCGTGATCGCCACCAGGGACCAATTCCTACTGCCTCCCTGGCCGGGATCATGGGCGAGTTCGTGAACCATCCCGGGCCTTGGCAGGCAGAACGCCGGGCTGTTGATCAACTTTGCAGGTGCCAGTAGGAGGGGGCCGGCTTTGCTGTCGGACCCGAGCTGGCAGAGGGGTGGGCCAGGGCCCCTGTGTCCACAAACCCGTCCCTGCTGGGAAGCCGGATGCCAGCGGGCCCCCAGGTCAACACCAGCGCACGGCACTTCTTCCGAGGGCAAGGTTTCCTAGCAGGGGTCCCCCGTCCATGCTGAGAAGGCTGTCTGCTCCCCCCATGACCTGAGGAAGTCATCCTCCCACCGTCTGGGGCCCTGAAGTCCGAAATGGAGGAGTGGGCAGGGCTGTGCCACCTTGGAGGGGCTGGTGAGGGGTCCTTCCTGCCTCCTCCAGCTTCTGGCCCCAGGTCCTCTTGGGCTTGTAGCTGAGGCCCCCCCGTCTCTGCCTCTATCTTCACAACGCCCTCATTTCCTAAGGATTCCGGTCATAGGCTGTCCCTTCTGAACGGTCTTCATCTGATTGTCTACCTGCAGCATCATGGGGGCCCCTCCTGTCAGCAGAGGCGTCACTCTGGGAAACCAGAGTGCACACGGGGGTCACCGGGGAGCCATAGTTCCCCAGCGGCTCCGTCCCTTCCTGAAGGCTGACAGTAAAGGTCATACTCGGGCACCTGCTGCAGGAGGGGCCGCCCGTGACGGCAGCGGCGGGGGCGAACGGCAGACGCGGGATTCCGCCCAGCAGGTCCGCGGCTGGAGGAGCGCGGGGAGCATCCTCGGGGTGGCAGGGGAGGGCACAGCGGGTGCTCCCCTGAGCGGGCCAGGGCGCAAGGCAGGCACCCGCCCCGAGGTCCCGGTCCCGCAGGGGTCTGCACGGCGCCCGCCGGAGGGCAGGAAAGACTGCAGTGAGGCAGAGCGTCTGAGTAGAGGACAGGCACGGCGTGATCGATACAAACAGCGGGGCCCCCGGGTGACACCGTCGCTTAAGTGTCCAGCTCTTGGTTTCGGCTCAGGGCCTGATCTTGGGGGCGTGAGACTGAACCCAGGATCTGGCGCCTTGCTTACCACCGAGTCTGCCTCGGCTTCTCTCCCTCCGCCTCGCCCTGCCCTGCCCGCGCTCGCTCGCTCCCTCTCACTCTAAAATAAATGAAAAAATAAAACCTTTAAAAATAAGTAAGCATAAGTACATATGTTATTAATAAGTATGTGGCCTCTGTGCTCAGTTCCTGCCCAGAGCCCCTAACCCCTGGGCACGTACCGTCTCTTGTCTGCTAATGAGCTGGCGTGGGGGGGCAAGACAGCTCTGGGATGGGGGCCGGGATGGGGGCCGGGATGGGGGCCGGGATGCGGGCCGGGATGGGGGCTGGCCACCAGAGCAAGGGGCCTTCCAGACCCACCCCCGGCTCCCTCTGGGGAGGAGGCAGCGGAGCTGAAGGCTGAGTCCTGGAGCCCGTTCATCGTGCCCACCTGCAGGAATTCTTTTACCTCTGAAACAGCAGAGCAAGGGGAGATTGGGGGTGGTGGCCGGAGAGGCACGGGGGGGCGAGCTGAAGCGGGCAGGGAGACTGCACCCCCATACCCTGCCCCACACATCTGTTCCGCCGGGCCGCTCCTGAGCTGCACCCTTAATAATAAAGTGATGGGCATACGGAAGCACTTTGCTGAGCTCCCTCCAGCACCTTACCCAACCGGAGAAGGGGCTCGTGGGAACTGGGGGTTCACACCAGGTCGGGTGGGTCAAAAGTACGGCCGGCAGAATCGGGGGCCGAGCCTCTGCGCCGCGGGCCTGCAGCACCCGGAACAGCCTGGAGGACCCACAGCCGGGGTGGGAGACCCGGAGGATGGGTGTTGGAATGACCACATGGTGTCAGAAGCGGCCGCACAGAACAACCAACTCCCGCAGTTGATCGAGCGCCCACAGCGTGCCGGGCACTGTGCGAATGGGTGCCACCGACAGCCCAATCACAAGGCCACGCTCAGGTGGGGAAACTGAGGCATGGAGGCCCGACTCTTGTGCCCACGCTGTCCCGGGAGGGGGGCGGCCCGTGGAGGCTGCGGGCACACAGAGGCAAGGCGGCGGGGGCGGCGGGAGCACGAGCTCACGAAGGTGAGATGCACACAGAGGCAGGTCAGCCGTGCCGGGCGGACTCAGACTGGCCAGACTCGGGGTCCAGAGAGCAAGCCCAGGGCCTTCGGAAGCTGCTCACATCCACATCTCGGGGCAGAAGGAGATGCAGCAGCTCGGGCGGGGGCAGAACCTGAGCACGGGGCCATCCCACGCGGCTCTGCTTGCACCCGGCGTGCGCAAGGGAAGCCTCCCCAGGCCAGGGGGCCTCCTTCCCCCAGGGGCAGCTGCACTGGAAGGGAGACATGGCGGCTCTGCCCCAAGGCCCCAGAGCCCCTGCAGCCCCATGACTTTGCCCCTTGGTGCCCACTGGCTGTGAAGGACAGAGTCCCGGAAGGGCTCCCAGGCTGGGACATGGACAGGAACCCAAGCTGCTGCCTCGTCATGGCGGCCACAAGCCCCCACCCCACCTTGCACCCGGCACGGTCCCTTCTCGTCTCAGAATCTGAACAGGGTCTTGGGGTGGTCACTGTCCCATCTACTCTTTTGTTGCCAGATACACTGAGGGCAGGTGGGGATTATCCCATCCCGTGGTGGTGAGATGGTGGTCATCGGGGCTCATGGGGGGCCTTCCTACCACCTTTTGTTTCCTGTCTCATGGAAGGTCCGAGTCGCTCTGGCAGAGTGGCCTTGCTCCTCCTCCCAGGACCCTCGTGAGCGCAGTGGCCCTCTCCCACCCTCGCGCTGCTGGGACCCCCTCCCGGCCTGCAGACATCTGCCCCTGCTGGGTCTCCAGAGCTGCTCCTTACAAGGACCCCCACGGCCCCCCAGGACTTTGTCTGACCACCCCCACCTCCCAAAGCCCCGCCCCGAGATACCAACCCACTGGAGCGCTGGGCTCCAGCATCGGAAACCGGGGGGGTCACAACCACTCAGTGCATAACACACGGCAGTCACAACGGGCTGTCACCGGAAGGTCCCACACGGGAGGACGGCACCTTTGGCGGCCCCTTTATCGTCATGCAGCTCGGAGCTGGGCACTGGGATCGCCCCACTTTATAGATGAGGACCCTGGGGCGTGGAGCTGTATGGTGGTCTCAGGACGTGGAGAGTGGGGGTCTGAGCCGTCCCGTCGTCCCCAGCCTGGGCGCCCCACCTGGAAGAGGTGCAGAGAGAGGGTGTGGGTGGTGAGGCATCTCTCCCGCTGGGCTTGCTTCGCGCCCACCCTCCCGGGAGTGGTCTTGCCGAGCAGAGACTGGTCGGCTCATCCCCTCCCGCTGACCCAAGTTGGGCATGCAGTGCTCTGTGCCTTTCCCAAATGCGGCCACCTCTCCACTCACAGTGGCCTGCCTGGTGCCCCTGCCGGGACAGTCGTGGGTTCTGGAAGCTTTCCTCGGGCTGCCCGGCACCGGCTGCCCTGTCCTCCGCCTGCCCCGTCCACCAGCATGGCTGCAGTGTCTAAGGATGATAAGGAAGGATTGGTCGGCCCTCCTGGCGCCATCCTGGAGAAGCCCCCGAGAGCATGTCCGGCTCCTCCTGGCATCGGAGAGCCGTCCAGACGCCGGCGGGGCGGGGAGGGTCAGGAGCCCTGACGGCCTGACCCGGAGGCCGCGCTGTGGACCGTCTGCATAGTCTTCCGGGGCTGCTGTGACCAGGGCACCCGCTGGGCAGCTGCAGACAACAGACTGTCTTCTCTCCCAGTCCCGGAACCAGAAGTCTGAGGTGAAGGCATCACTGCCTGGAGGCTCTGCAGAGGACCCAGCCTCACTCCCGCGGATCCCCGAGGGCCTTTCTGTCCTCACACAGCCTCCTCCGTGTGTCCCCTCCAGCGACACCTGCCATTGGAACAGGGCCCTCCCGAAGAAGAGTGGCCACAATGACCTCTTCTTGAGATTTCGAATACAGTCACACCTGCAGAGACCCCGTTTCCAGATAAGGTCATATCCGCAGGTCACAGGAGAGGGGATCTTTCCAGAGACCGCTGTTGAGCTCACTGCCCGGTGCCCTGAAAACCTCCGGGCCTCTGCCGCTCGCCCCAGACGAGGCGTACAGCAGGTGCTCAGAATCAGCCAGCAGGCTACTGGGACGCTGCCGGGGACTCGGTGGCTTTGCCCAGAGGGGCTGGATGGATCCTCGTGTGCACGGTGGGCTGTCAGCAGATCCCTGGTCACCGCCCACCGGGTGCAGGAGTTCCCATCCAGCTGGCACAACTGAACGTCTGATGGCTCAGGGGACGGAGGCGCCCTCCCCTGGGTGAAAACTGCTCCCCTGCGCTAGGTGCTGGGCTCTCAGAGCCACACTGGACGGCAAGCCAGGAGCCCTGCTCCAGCCGTCAGCGCCCACCACCTCCCCAGGCCAGCCTGCCAGCCCACCCCCCACCGCAAGTGCAGAGGTAGCCAGGCTGACCGCAGCGCTGAGGACGGTGCCTCTGAGACAAGTGGATATGTGGCCCCCGGCCGATGGAGTCCAGGAGACGCGGAGGCTGTGGTCTGGCGGGACGGGAGATGCTCTGATACGAAGTCCTGGCGGAGGGGAGGGGGCTACGCGAGATGTGGTCCATCCACGCTGACGCCTGCGACCACGCGGGCAGACCCGGAGGGCGTGGTGCTGAGGGACACCAGCCAGACACGAAAGGACAGATCCTGCCCGACCCCACCTCCGTGAGGTCCCAGGAGGGTCCCAACCACAGACAGAGGGCCAGACAGCGGGCACTCGGGCTGGGGAAGGGGTGAGCGTTCGTGTTTCTTGGGGTGTCAGTTTGGGAGGAGGGAGCATTCCAGAGACCCCTTGACCACAACGTGAACTGTACTTCACCGCTGCAGAACCATACGTTTAAAACGGCCAAAGCAGCCCATTTTAGGTTGCACGCATTTTACCACCATTAAACATTAAAGCCAAAGGGTCAGCGCCCCCCCCCAGTGTTTCCAGAGGGGTGACCGTGCTTTCCCTCCCGTGACTGATCATAAAGCCACAGCTCCCGGCCGTCGGACGCACACCGCACGCCACGGTGAGCACTTTACAGGGAATCCCATGCGGCCACGTGCAGCCCCGTGAGGATCAGCGCCCTCCTGCTCACCCCGACTTCCCCGACGGGGGCGGGGCACACGGTCTGAAAGCAGCGGGCCATGATCTGAGTCAGTTCCCCTTCGTGCCCTGGTGGGGGGACGGGGCACAGCCCTTCCCCGAGGGTGGAGGCGGAGGACAGCAGCCTTTGTGAGTTGTAGTCGTGTCCCCCCCCACATTCACACATCCAAGTCCCACCCCCAGGACCTCAGAACGTGGCCTTCTTTGGAACTGGGGTCTCTGCAGATGTGACAGGTTGAGGTGAGGTCATACTGAAGCAGGGATCGGTGTTCCATGAGGCGGCAGTGGGGGAGGCGTCCACAAACCAGAGGACCCCACAGGTCGCCGGTGAAGCGCCTGAGGCTGGGGGAGGCCGGGCATAGAAGCTCCCTCCGTCCCCTGCCCACACCTCGAGTTTGGATCTCTGGCCTCCAGACTAAGGCAGTTCATCATCGTGGCAGGCCCCAGTCTGCGTGTTTTGGGCCGATGGCCCCAGGAAACGCATGGCCCTCCCTGGAAACTGGCCTTCTGGGTCAGGGCCCGGCCTCAGGGGGCTCAGGCTCGCAGCCGGCTGCGGGCACAGTGAACTCTCTGTGGCTCCCACCTTCTGGGCTCCATGTTCTTAGGTCGGCTCCCTTGTCCTCTCTCTGCCCTACGGTCTGCCACCCCCGTGCTGGCCCGTGCAGCCATTCCCCCCGCTCAGCTGGGAGCAGGGCCCCCATTAGCCACACGGTCGGTGCTCTCTGTAGCGAGTGCTTGGGAGGGAGGACGGCGCTGTGTGTGCAGGCTCGTGTCGCCGGCCGGTGGCTGAGGGGTCCCCTCGCTGATGGCTCTTCTCCACTGAGGGCCCAGTGATTCGTTGCAGGGGAAGGGAGCCGAAGACAGTGCCCAGGGTGCCCCCCCACACTCGGACCGACGGCCACTGCCGTCGTGAGCCGACTGTGGCATTCTGACTCGGGGCTGTTGGGTCCCGTCCACAAGGGGCCCCTCCATCATCGGAACACAAGTGACCTGGCTTCCTGTTCCCTCTTTCGTTTCTTCCATTTGTTTCCTGCTTTAGAAATGTCACCCTAGCTCCCCCCTTTGTCCTGACTCGGCGCTAACCCAGGCCAAGACCCTGACTGGTCATTTTCTGGAACAGTAAAGAGGCCATTTGCTTAGGGTCAGCTCATGGCCAGGACTGCCCCCCCAGAACGCTGTGCGAGCTGTCGGCTCTGCCCTTGCCCCATCCTGAGCTGACACGGGGGTCCCACGTGCCATCCAGAAGGGGCCCGGGTGGGCAGCTCTGCTCCGGGACAGAGGCTCAGGGAGCAGCCGAGCTGCCTCGGGCAGGAGTGGGGAGGCCGTCCAGAGGATGCACATCCCCAGCGGCCCCGAGGCGTCTGCTGGCTGCGTGGGGGTGGCACAGTGACCCCCACTCCCCCACATTCAGGGTCCTGCTCGCCTGCCATGGGTGTGCTGGACCAGGACCCGGTGGCTGAGTGAGGGTTGGGTTCAGTGCAATCCAGGGTGAGTCGGCTGCTTAGAACTCGCCCTCAGGGCCCCCAGATGCCCGTATGTGCCTGTAGGTGGCGTCCAGCCCACCTGGGCGCCCGTGCATTGGTTCCTAGAGGCAGGGCTCAGGACGACTGTCCCAGCTCTGCACCCACCCAGTCCCTGCCGCCCAGGGGCCCTGGGGACG
This sequence comes from Spilogale gracilis, assembly GCA_004023965.1. Taxonomy (NCBI): domain Eukaryota; kingdom Metazoa; phylum Chordata; class Mammalia; order Carnivora; family Mephitidae; genus Spilogale; species Spilogale gracilis. The sequence continues at coordinate 10,336 of PITA01016394.1, forward strand.
GAGGCCAGCCCCGAGCTCTGAGCAGTCAAAGTGTAAGAGTTCCTGGGGCGGCCATGACCGCAGACCGGGGAGCTTAGAACAAGCCAGATTTATTCTCACGTGGTTCCAGGAGCCGGAAGTCCAAAGCTGGCATCGCGGGCTGAGATCAGGGTGTGAGCAAGGCCCCGCTGCCTCTTCCGGCTCCCGGGGCTCTGAGCGTTCATTTCCAGCTGGCAGCCTCGTCCCTCCCTCCCTCCGGTCTCTGCCTCCGCCTTCACGTGGCCTCCCCCTCTGTGCATTATCTCTTCTTCTGTTTCTCCTAAGGGCACCTGTCTTTGGATTCACAGTCCACCCGAACTTAGTTACATCTGCAAAGACTATTCTTCCGATGGGTCACAGGTTCTAGGGTTAGGGCACAGACCTAGATTTTGGGGGGCATCAAGCCTTGGTCCATCAAGCCTAGATTCTGGGTGTCACTGCGGAGACCCCCACAGGGGCTCCAAGGGAGGGGCGCTCAGGGAACATGAGGGGCAGGCTCTACCATTTGCTGGGGTGGGAGAGATTCGGACAAGGAAGCTGGCACCACTGTCCTCTCCTGGACTACTGCAACCGTCCTAGCTTCCCTTTCCCTCCCAGGGTCCCTCCTTATCCACTGTGTCCTGGAAGCCTCCCAGTCTGCCCACCAGCCTCCCACAGCCCTCACTGGCCCCTCCTGCTATTTCTGGCCTTCCTCAGGCTGCTCACGTCACTGGGGATGCTTCCCCCTTCCCCAGCACACCCTCTCCAGTGCCCACTCCCCCCTGTCCGGCCATGCTCTGGCCCTCTGGGTCTTCCCCGCCTTCCCCCGGCCCTGGAGCACCTGGGCACACATCTTATCTGCATGCCCACTGCACCTCCGTGTAAGCGGGACCTCCTGACCCTGGGGGCCAGCTGAAACCACAGAGCAAACACATTCAGGGTGACATGCCCGGGCCCAGCTGTGCAGGCCACATGCTGGGGGCCGCAGAGAGGGAAGTGCGCCCACACAGAGCCATCAGGAAAGAGATGTGGGGCGCCGTCAGTCCCGTCTCGGAGGGCTAGGTTTCTTCTCTTGGCTGAGGAGGGGAGAGGGCCCAGCCTTCCTGAAGAGCTAGGGTACATTAATGGTTGATCTTTCTGACTTCTTATCACGACTGTGAGCACAATACTGCAAGAACAGCCCCAGGGGCATAGGGACATGGAGCCTCTGGCTTGGACGATACTGTGACAAGTTTATCAATTAGGGAGTAAAGATGACCAAAGTAAACAGATGCTTTAAAACAGATTTGGTGTTTAAATCTGGAGGTCAATAGTTAAAGGCATTAAATGAATGGGTTAAGGATACAAGAGATTAAATTCTCTTAGCCATTACCTACCTCAGCGTCACAAGATGGCTGCTGATGGTCCAGCCATAACATCCACATTCCAGGCAAGAAGGCCAAAGGAAGTGACAGGTTGGCACCTATATTAGAAAAATCAAAGTTTCCAGGAAATTCCCGGCAGATTTGCACCTGCATCTCACTGTTTAGAATAATTCTAGGCATGTCCCCACAATTTTACTCATTTTAGAACCTGGGGGTGTTGTTGCCCCAAGCAATATCGGGCTCACAGGACAGCAGAACAGGAGGACAGCTATCGGCCAGGGTCCTAGCCCTCCCTGCCCACCAGGCCCCTGCTGGTCAGACAGTCAAGCCGGAACCTGAACCCCAGTGCTTGGGGGCCCCCAGGGAAGGAGGACAGAAGCAGCAGGACAGTGCCCCTGGGGAGTGCCTCTTCTAGCTGGGGTGCAGTACAGAGCCGCCAGCCACTCAGGCACTCAGGAAACGCTGCATTCGTCTCCTTGGGGGAGAAAGCGCCTCTTTGTTCTGCCCCCACAGCTCCCTGGCAGAAGAAGTCAGAGCCAAATCGGGGGTGCCTGACTCCCCAGTCAAGCTGAGAAGCCTAGTGCTCCTGGGCGGAAACGGAGCGTGGCCATCCAGCGCCAGGCAGAGTGGGTCCTCGAGCCCCCCAGCACGGCGCCTCCGAGCGGGGCTGACATCTCTGCCCTCAGCTCCCAGGAGGGGACAGTCCTGGGACAGAGCCGCAGCAGGTGGCACCCAGCACCCCCCCCAGCCGCTGTGGAGCCGGCCTGCAGCCCGCGGGGCCAGCCCACACACTGACGCACCTCCGGGTTTATTTCAGACTAAACCTCATGCTCAGCGCAGTCCAACAGACTTGAACTTTAACAAAAAAAGAAGCAGCATGACAAGCCCAGCCGTACCCTGTCATTTACAGCTGGCCCAGCCCCCCAGCTTCCGGCCACGTGGGGACATCTCTGCAGGGAGCCGGGCAGAGGCACAGGGTGGAGGGGGGTGACGACTGGGGTCTTCTGTTCCGCAGCTGGCGTGGGCAGGATTCGGCCCAGGTGACCAGCCCTGGCAGGGCAAGTGTGGCGATGTGGGATGCCCTGAGCCTGGAGGTGCCAGGCGTGTCCCTGTGGCCCAGGCCACACCCCTTTCCCTGGGTCCCCCGCCAGTATCCACGCCTCGCCTGGCTTCCCAGGGCCTGAGGTCCCTGCCGTGCTCCTTCGGCTCCCGAGGGCCGAGCCCTGCTCCCTGCTGGTGGGCCATTCCGCTGCCGTGCTGGACCTGCCTCCCGCCGCTGGCCATCCTCGGGCCGCGTGCCTCTCCAAGGCAGGGTGCTTACGTCACGAACTGCTTGACTTAGCAGAGATAACCTCGCAGACCTGAGATAGACCAGTGGATGGGAGGATGCACGGACGGACGGATGGGTGGATGAGAGTTGGAGTTGATAAATAGGTGGGGAGCTGAGAGAAAAGGACAGGTGGATGGATGGATAATGGGTCGGGCGGATAGAGGGACAGCTCAACCAAAGGAGGATGGGTGGGTGGAGAGAAGGATGGATGAAATGACAGACATGATGGGCGGGAGGGAGAGAGGAAGCATATTTGTAGGAACTTCCTCTGGCAGTGAGCATCGCTCCCAGCGCCAGCCCTGCCCCCATTCACCTAACAACCTGGGTTCTACGGAGTGGTCAGAGCATCAGCTGACCGCTGAGCTAAAACTTGGGGTCAGGGGTGACACTCTGGAGTCACCATCACACATCCAGGGCCCCCAGCAGCCCCGGGACGTGGTCTGGTCCTTCTCTCACTCGGCTGGCAGAGGCAGAGATGGGCCCTGGAGCCAGGTGCTGGGCTGAGTCGTGTCCCAGCCCTTTGCTGGGACTCCTGCACGGGGGAGGGGGGGATGGTGACTGGTCCAGCGAGGACCCCGTGAGCTCCTGTCCTCCTGCTGCGGCGCCCAGCAGGTCTGAGGAGGTGGGCGCAGAGCCCGTGGGACTCCATGGCGCCACCGAGTCGACGAGCCTCGGAAACACGCGCGGAGTGGGCACGAGCCGGACACAGAGCCCACGTGCTGCGTGACGTCATTGCCCAGAGCAGGCAAACCCACGGAAACGGGACGGAGCTGAGCGGTTGCCGGGGCCGAGGGGAGGGGGCGGGGCAGTCTGCGGGTGCAAGGTTCCCTTTGGGACAGTGAGGACGTTCTGGAACCAGACGGAGGTGGTGGTTACACCGCACTGGGCGGCGCTAAATGCCACGGATTGTGCGCTTGGAAAGGGTGCATTTTCCGCTATATGAATTTCACTTCGATTTTTTTAAAAGTACACCTAAACCAAAAAAAAAAAAAAGCTTGTGGGAGCAGGTCGTTGGGGAGCGGGGAGGCGCCGGCATGGCTGAGGCAGAGAACGCCGGGAGAGCGGGCAGGCGGCGGGGACGTGGGACTGAATCCCGTGGGCCTGGGGCCTGGCGAGGGGTGGGCACTCTGCCGTGAGCCGTCTCTGTGGCTCACGGTGGCTTCAGGGGAGAAGGCGGGCCGCGGGAGAATGTGGCTCCTCTCAGGGGCTCCCCGGGCAGCCCGTGCCATGTGTGACATCCGCACGTGGACCAATCCCCAGTGGGCTGCTCCCCACACCGCGCCGACCCCCATCCGGCCACCCAGGGCCACGTGCTGCCGGGGGGAGCTGTCTGGGTTGGCGGTGGCTGCCCCGTGGGGTCCAGCCGACGAGAGCAGGTGGCCAGCTGCTGCCCGCTCTGGGGGCCGGGACCGCCCCCTCCTACCACCTGATGAAAGCAGCTAGATCTGGGGGTGTTGAAAGCACACGTTTTACTTAAAAAAAAAAAAAAAAACCTGCCCAAGAAAGCCTTTGCAGAGCTCCAGAGAGCTTGCCCGTTCCCATGCAGTGCGTTTTCCTTCTTTGTCATTCCCTGTGGAGACTCCTCGGGGGTGCAGTGGGCCTGGTGCTGGGACCCTCGGAGGCCCACCACGTGCCATCTGAGGAGGGTCTGGCCACGGCAGGGACACCGCCGCTGCACGCGCTCGCGGGGCCTTCTCCATGGCAGAGCCCTTGCCCAGATGCCCTGGGAAGGGGTCATCATACCGCCAGCACCTTCAGAGACCAAGGGAGAACGGGGCGGAACCAGGTGCTTCCGGGCTGAGCTGGGTCCCCAGAAAACATGTTGAAGACCTGACCCCCAGAATATGGCTGAATCTGGAGCTGGGGTCTTTCAGTGGGTGGTCAAAGTAACATGAGGTCACCAGGGTCATCCTGATCCCTGTGACTGGGGTCCTTACAGGAAGAGGGGATCAGGACACGGACACACACGGAGGAATGCCAGAGGACACAGGGAGAGCACGGCCGTCCACACAGGAGGAGACAGGCCTTAGGAGGACCCGCCCCGCCCAGGCCTGCATCCTGGGCGTCGGCCTCAGGACCCGGGGATGTGAGCCCCGTGTGTGGGACTGTGTCATGGCCGCAGGCACTGACTCACACACAGGCCTGGAACCCCAACTTTTGATGCAAATCCCAGAAAGGAGGCCAGCAGAGTCCGTGTCTGCCTGTGGGCCCCTGGCCACCCTGGACCACCGGGCTCGGCTTCCCGAGCTTCCCCGATGCACCTGCTGGGAGAGCGTCCCCGCGTCCTCCTGCCAGAGCCGCCCCCCCCCACATCCACACCCAAAGCGTGAAGTCACACTGATACCGTGGGATTTGGAGGTAGCCGTGGCAACCGCCGCCAACAGGCCCCCTCGGCGAGCCTCTCGGAAGACAGGCATCCCTCTGTTTTCAAGGAGACTTATTTCTTAAGTTGGGGTGACATCCACGTGTCATAAAGTAAACAATTCAGTGGCTTGTGGGCAACCAAGTACCCCTGGGGGCCTCCCGCAGTGGAGGGGAATGGCTGCCCCTTCCGGCGGGGGGCTCCGCGTGGAGGAGAGGGAGCCCCCAGGGCCGCCCACAGACGGCGCCCCCGCCCTGGGCTCCAGCCGCCCGGCAGATGCACACACAGCCAGCGCGGGTCCCGGGCCCTCGAGCCACACCGGCCCCCCCCTTTTTTAACATTTGTAATTATGGCAGAAATACCCAAATGGTATTGACCCACTGAGCCACGTGTCAGCGCATCGCTCGGGGGACTCCCTGGATCCGTGGTGCTGTGTGGCCGTGCCCACCCTCCTCCGGAGCGGCTTCGCCTTCCCACGTGAAAACTCAGCGCCCGCCCTTCCCCCGGCCCCCACCGCGATGGATCTGATGACCGCAGGGCCCTTGCAGAAGCAGAATCCTGCAGGATGTGTCCCCCTGTGACTGGCATCTTTGTCTCAGTGGGACGTCGTGTCACAGCAGGTGTCAGAATGTCGTTCCTTCTCGACACTGGAGAGTAACCCGCTGTGGGTGGACCACATTCTGTCCACAGACGGTTTCCACGTTGTGGCTATTGGGACCACGGGGGTGCAAGAGCCTGCTCAGTTCTCTGCCTTTGGGTCTTTGAGGCGCCCTGGAGTAGGACCACTGCAGCACGTGGCAATTCTGGACGCAGTCTTCTCCCTTGTGCCCAATCCCATGTGTACGGAAGACTGGGTGTGGGGCGCATCATCAGTGGAAGGACGGGGTGATAGGCCCCAAACATGCATCTCTGGTCCAGAAGCTGGAGAGGGTGAACTTGGACCCCCAAACCTCAGGCTCCTGATACAAACAGGAACACAGGCTCGTATCCGCCCCTGTCGTATCCGCAGGACACCTGCGCAGTCCTTGGGGAAATGCAAACCAACACCACAAGGAGGCGCCCCCTCACACCCAACAGGTGACCAGGGTTGCAGAGGATGCAGACTGAGGCTCGTGTGCAACCGGTGGGAATGTCGAACGGGGAGAACTTGGCAGGTGCCCAGGATTAAACTCAGAGCCACGGTCTGATCCACTCCCCTCGGGCGTGTCCGACTGCCTGGTTCCCCCACGTGTGCGGCAAACGGTTCCTTCTCTGGTCTCCCACCGCGAGATGGAAGGTTCTGCACAGGGCACCCCGGCCGGCTCTGAGCCCCTGCCAGTGCCTCCCCCGCCATGACCACCTGGAGAGGAGGGACAGGAGGGCAGAGGTGGGACGGCCTGATCCCGGCCCCTCCCCTGTGGGGGGGGACTGCTCCCCAGAACCACGAGTGGGTGATTTCCGCCCCCAGCCCCACGTTCTGGAAGAGCGGGAACTGTGGCTTGGTGCTCCGTGCGGCCTGGAGGAGCCAAAGCGGTGGTCCCAGCCAGGATGCCCGTCTTCCTGCAGCACCCCGGCCGCCCCGCCATGCTCCTCCCCACTGGCAGGCCGGCCCTCCTGTGCCCAGGGCACGGGGACCCCCCGGGAGGTGGGTTCAGGGGGGCAGCACCTGCTTAATTGGCAGCAGCCTGTGTGCCCGTCCCCTCACTGTCCGGCTAGTCTGTGGGGAGGGGACAGTCGCGACGTGTGTCTCTGGAGCGTTTCTCGGCGGCGTGCCCATCCCAGGCTGAAACCATGGCCCCTCTGCCGTCCACGGCTTTCCCACCTCCCAGTCCATGGCAGACGAGGAGTCTGAGATGAGAGGTGAGGCGCTGGTGAGCTCCATGCTCGGGGAGCAGTGAGTCGGGACCCCAGGACCCGCCGCCTGGCCTGGCTCCCGCAGCCTCCTCCCTGGCCCCTCCCTGGCCGCAGCCAGGCTCCCTGGGTGTCCCCTGCAGGAAGGGCCACTTCCCCAGGCAGCCTTGGCCTCCGGCCGGAGGGGCCGGACACATCCACGCTGAGCCAGGGCTCCCTCCCCTCCTCCATGGTGTCTCGGCCCGAGTCCCTAAGTGCCCAGGACGGGGCTGCTCCTCCCTGGGGAGGCGGCCTGGGTGGGAGCAGGGACACAGGAGGCCATGGGGTCCTGGCCTGGGGAGGCCACACAGGGTGTCCAGCAAGGAGACGCTCCCTTGCGAGGCCAGGCTGACTTTAACTATAGGCATCAGTGCTGTCAGGCAGAGCTGCCCAAATCGTGCTTTAGTGATGGGCTTTCTGAGTTAGGGGCAAGACCATTATTTTTTTTATATATTATTTTATTTTTTCAGCGTTCCAAGATTCATTGTTTATGCCCCACACCCAGTGCTCCATGCAATACGTGCCCTCAGTACCCACCACCAGGCTTGCCCCCCCCACCCCTTCCCCTCCAAGACCCTGTTTGTTTCTGTGTCCAAAGTCTCTCATGTTTCGTCTCCCTCCCTGAATTACCCTGCTTCCCATTTCCTTTCCTTCTCCTACTGTCTTCCAGGTTACTCCTTATGCTCCACAAGTAAGTGAAACCATGTGATACTTGACTTTCTCTGCTTGGCTCATTTCACTCAGCATAATCTCTTCCAGTCTAGTCCATGTTGCTACAAAAGTTGGATATTCATCCTTTCTGATGGAGGCATAGTATTCCATTGTATATATGGACCACATCTTCTTTATCCATTCATCTGTTGAAGGGCACCTTGGCTCTTTCCACAGTTTGGAGATTGTGGCCATTGCTGCGATGAACATTGGGGTGCATATGGCCCTTCTTTTCACTACATCTGTATCTTTGGGGTAAATGCCCAGTAGTGCGATTGCAGGGTCATAGGGTAGCTCTATTTTTAATTTTTTAAGGAATCTCCCCTCTGTTTTCCAAAGTGGCTGCACCAACTTGCATTCCCACCAAAAGTGTAAGAGGGTTCCCCTTTCCCTGCAGCCTCTCCAACACTTGTTTCCTGTCTTGTTAATTTTGGCCATTCTGACTGGTGTAAGGTGGTATCTCAGTGTGGTTTTGATTTGAATTTCCCTGATAACTAGTGACAAAGAACATTTTTTCATGTGGCAAGACTGCTATTTTAAACACAGTGGGAAGCCAACCACTTTAGAGTTCCCCGGCCAGAATCAGGCCCCCCTGAGCCCACACTGTGCCCCAGAGGAGGGGGGCAGCCCGAGTCTGCCCTCAGGCCAGCCACCAACACTCTACTGGGAGGGCTGAAGCCAAGGGGTCCTGGGAGCAGGGTCAGAACTTTGTAGAGAATGTGGTCCAGGAAAGGCAATGCCTGTGTAAAGGCCCGGGCCTCAGTGGCCCTCCGTCCTGTATGGGGCCCGCCCACACCATGGCTGCAGAGCTCAAGACCATGTTGGAGGAGGTGGGCCAGAAGGGAGGAAGGGTCCAGAACACCACCAAGCACTGGGGGCATCCTATCTGCAGCGAGGAGACTGGGCAGCTGGCACCTCCCGGGGGGGGGGGTCAGGGTGCTCCCAGGGTGGAGGGCGGAACCAGCAGGTGCACAGAAGTGAGTGGGTGCCACTGGGCTCCCGCAGACACTGTGCCTCGGAAGGGGCGAATCCCCATCACTAGGGCTGGCCAGGGGAGGAAGGGACAGAGGAAGGGGTCGTCCTGCTGTTAGGGCAGGGGGAGTATTAGGGAACACTGCTGGGTGAGTCTTCCCTGGGGAGGGGGCCAGGTGCCCAGTGAGCCTCAGGAGGGGCTACAGCAAGGGGGCCTGTCACCCTCCTGCAGGTAATCTGCCTTCCCCCAGCTGAGCCCAGTGCAGACCCAGGTCGTTAATCACCAGCCAGACGCGCAGGGTCCCAGGCCTAAACACGTGGCTCCTTTCATCACAGACTTCCCATCTCGGTCGGAGCGGCACCACCCAGCCCCCAAATCTCAGCTCCTGACTCAAAGGCCCCCTCCTAGGGAAGGCGGGCTCCACTAGCTTGGCCCCCGCAGCTGCTCTCTGAGGACCGTGACCCCTGGGAACTGGGGGGGCCGTTGTGCCACATACCCTGCTGCCCTGTCCCCTATGCCCACCCCAGGCTGCGCCAACTCCCCCCACACACACCTGCACGTCCTGCTTTGTTGCCCTGGGATGGGGGCCAGCCCTGGAGTCTACCCCCTGCTCTCCGAGGGTCTGCCTCCCAGGGGACTGCAGCCAGCACCTGGGGCAGCACCCTGTCCACTTTCCCACGGTGGAAGAGATACTCTTGTCCATCCCCCCCCACCCCTGCCGCAGCACCCCACCCCACGGCCTGCAGGCACCAAGGCTCCCTGTGTAGACATTGATTTCCTAATGCCTTCGAGTTGCACAGACAGGGACCCACTGGGCACAAGAGCCAGGACAGCTGAGGCCCCTTCCCGAGAGGGACCAGTCGGCCCGCTGCCCCTGGCCACGAGGAGGGTTGGGGGCCTGGGAGGATGGCATCCCAGGCAGCACTTTCCCCACCTCTACCTTGACACAACCAAAGAAGACATTCGGGGCCAGGGAGGGCATTGGTGCTGGGGAGCAGAGAAGTCCCTGCTTGTCCTGCCTGCGTCCCTAGCCACACCTCAACCTGGGATGGGAGCCTTTGGCTTTTGCTCCTTCATTTTACCAGAGGCCGGGTCCTCTTGCCTTGTCTCGGGAGGTCTGTGCTCCCGGCAGAACGTGGACCATGCCCGTGTACGCGTATGCATGCCTGTGCGGTGGGGGGGTGAGGACGGCAGCTTGTCCTCATGTTGGAGGGGACCTTCTACCACATGCCAGGCCCCTGAGCCCCCGGAAGCCTCACTGAACTGGCATTTAGCTCCCTCTCTCCCATAGAAGGGACCGGGACACACATGCTTCCTGGCCACTGGACGCACGCCCGACGGCCACCGGGCCCGTGCAGCGGCGGGGTGTTGTGTGGGAGGTGGGGCTGACCAGAGTCTGGGCTGCGCGTGTTGGCAGAGCTGGACATGCACAGCCCTGCAGCCAGGCCGTGCACAAGTTCTGGGGGCCATTCATGGGCCTGATGCCATAACTACGTAGAGTCCTCAGCACAGGGACACATTGGAGGTGCTCGAGTAACGTCCCTCTTGATCTTGCTTTGCTAATCGCACTGCAGACACGGCCGGGACCCCTCCCATTACTCCAGTGATAAGCCTGGGCCGCCTGGGCCCCCTGGACCCGAAGACCTCCCGTGGGGCCATGCTGAGCAGGAGCGATGAGGAGGGAGGGCAGTTCTGGGAGATGGGAGTGGGGGTGGGAGGGGGACGCTGTCATGGAAGGTCACCCGGGCTTCCCAGCCTGGCCCGGCAGCCTACACGCGACATTCAAAGCCGCTCGTCTGGAACTGACATGGTAGACATTCACCAGGGGAATGACAAGGTAATGGGCTGGGAGCCCCCAAGGCCCCTGATTCATGCCCAGATCAGCCCCAGTGGGAGCACTGAACGTGACAGATGCCGGTCCTCACGGGACAGACCACACCGGTCCTCACGGGACGGTCCACCGGCAGGACAGAGACAAAAGCTGCTCCGATCAGGAAGTCAGGAAGGCCAGCTCGTAAGCCCGACCTTGCCTAAGGGAAGAGCTTGGAGGGGAAGTGGGGCCCGGGGTGCATCGCCCCCCAGCAGAGCAGAGCCCCTAGCTTTGCCTCCACCCATAGGTGTCCCACGCCCGACCTCACCCCTGCCTGTGGATCAGCCGAGACCGGAGGGGGCTCCCTCTCCCAGGACTCAAAGGCCCAGTCCCACATCACTTGCCCCCTTGGGAAACAGGGAGCCAGGACCTGAACCCAGGCTTTGGACCCCCCAGTGTGTCTCCACATTCCCAAATATTTACTGAGCACCTGCCGTGGTTCAGGATCTGGATGTGGCGTCGTGATGCATGCTCAGCATGGGACACGCCGCCCACGCGTGCACGGGGCTCTGTGGCCAACCCAAGTGAATGCAGAAACGGGCCCCACGGGTCAAGCGGCCACGCTCTGAGCCCACACCAGGGGGGTGCACCCACGGCTGGCTGGTGCATGCAAGCTTCCCTGAGGGGGTGTGGAGTGGAGCTCCAGGCTGGAGGAGTCCTGGGTGCAGCAGCCCCCCCACCGCTGCATGCTCGCTGCCCAGAGAGGAGCGTGGCATTGGGACCGAAGCGCCCGGCCGGCCCCGGGGCAGCTTCACTTCCTCCACACAAGCCAGGGGGGAAGGCTGCCTGGCGGGGCGCTGGCAGAGAGCTACTTTGGAGAAGAGGATGGTGACCTTCGCTCTCCTTCAGCGCTGTTGTAGCTGAGGGAGTAACACGCTCGGAAGGTGACGGGCGGGCTGAGGGCATCCTTGAAGAACTTCGTGTGAGCAGGTGGCCGGCCAGCCCATGCCTGAGGCTGGGTGAGGGGCCTGGGCTGCCAAAGACCCGTGTGTCCAGAGGGACAAGGTCACTAGGAAGGCCATGCCGTCAGAGAGCAGAGGAGATAGGAGCAGGGTTGCCATGAACCGTGCTTTTGCAGACCAGCTGAGACCTATGACCTGAATCCCTGCATGACGTTCGCACAACTC
>PITA01016394.1:22038-46874 GCA_004023965.1 Spilogale gracilis
AATCAACATTTTAGAAGTCAAAACCAAAGTAATATAAATGAACGTAAGTGCTAATTAAATTAGTGGCATTCATGGAGGAATCATTCCAAGCGACAGTTTGCGGACGGCCGCAAGCGGAAGGCAGGAAGTCTTCAGCTCTGATCAGTAATTAGGCCGTGGTCCTGGCGCCGTGTTGTTATCCTGGAACTAACGATCGTAAGGACGGGCGGCTGATTAACAGGAGACATGCGTGCAGATTGGGCGAGCAAGCCATTATCTTCACGTCGGACATTAGGAGCCCAGATTTTTAGCAAAAAGAGGAAAGTGTAGAATGAGAGATCTATGAATCCTGTTCTCAGTGGCGGTTAAGGTCGTCAGCAGACGTGCACCGAGAGCCCCAACACCCCGTCTCCCCAGCAAGCCACACAACATCCCGTGAAGGTGCTTCCCTGGGCAAATGTGGGATAATGAGCGTTGAGCGGAGAGTGGCCCCGAGCAGCCAGGGAGCCGGGACGGAAGCAGGGAAGCACAGGGTGTGCAGGCAGGACCAGGAGCGCGGCCACTCCGGTGAGCACACTGGGGCAGCACAAGCAGGAGAGTAAACAAAGTAGTCCTGCGTTACAACCCAAAGTGTAACACGGGGAAGATCCGTGAGTCCTTCGGATGTGAATAGAGAGTTGAACATGGAAAGAGGAGAAGAGAAATATTCTCCCCTGTAGAAGAATCCCTAAGCTTGATGAGGCTACCCTGCTTTGGGCAACATGGGCCTTAACCGCCCACCCCACGGTGCGGCTGAGCCCTTCACTTCCTGCCGTCGAGGACAGCGCGGCCAGGACCGGAGGCGCGCCCCAGCCGGGTGAGCGAGGCCAGCACCCTGGGGGCGAGCCGGGCAGAGCACGAGCCTGGACGTGAGCTTCGTCCTGGGGTGCTTCTCCCAAAGCCACAGCCCCGTCTGACCGTGACGGGGATCATGGTTAAGAGATGCGCTCCAGAATCCCTCACAGGTACTCAGAACTGTCAGGGTCAACAAAGCCAAAGGTCAGAGAGCTGTCACAGAGGAGAGGGAACTAAAGGGACACGTCTGAAGCCGTTCAAATAAGAAAAAGCTTGTGTGAAAACGAAATGGAGACTCACTGAAAAAAAGGTCTTCGAACATCCCTGAATTCACAATGACTACCCTTAAGCACTGGGTCACTCCCGAAGGAACGAACTCATTAATCCAAAAACTGGCAAAAAGAGAGAAAGAGAGAGAGAGAGAGAGAGAGAGAGAGAGAAGAAAGAAAAGAAGGAGGAGCACGCATTTATCTCCCCCTTCCTACACAGACAGTACCTGGGGAGGTCAAACTGTTAGGAAAGGCAAGTTACTCTTCTAAAATCATTCCAGCTAATAACCGGAGAAGGACAGCCGAGGTAGAGTGTCACCATTTCACGGCCCCAGAGGCAGAGACTCGGGGTGGCTACAGGCGGGCGGTGGATCCGGCCGGCCGCTCCCGCGCACCCCCTCCCACTAAATCTTAACATCACACAAAACTCCTACTGGCTTTCAGGGGTGCCTGGTGTGGGGGCACAGGGCACAACCTACCCCAATCAAGCCCGAACGTGGCCCAGCTCCCCCGCTCTGGCCGACGGCAAGACAGAGGACACGGGAGTGTGACAGGCAAAATGGAGGGTGCCACATCTTTGTTCCTCCAGCCCATGCGTCCCGAGGGGCCAACAGAGGACTGAGGAGCCCGGAAAGGAGACAAGTGACGTGCCAGCCAGATGCGACAGGGAGCTCTCATGACTCCACCAAGCGGGCTCCGTCTCAGCCACTAGAGGGCTTTATGGGCCCATCCGCGGTGCCTCTGGGGATGACCATGATAATTGTGGCTATTGTTTTTACCACAAGGCTGGGTCTTTAAATAAAAAACATGCTGAACGGCCTTCTGGGGAGGTGACAGGAAGCTGGAATTCCCTCCACAAGGATCTGTGGAGGGCAGGGGTGCGTGGGGGAGGAAGGCGCCGGGACCCTACCAGCTCATTCTTGTTGGCGCTAGCGGATGAGACGGTGGCAGTCAGTCATCCGATGTAACTGCCTCTCTGCTTTTGCATATTTGATGGACGTTTTTCCATAATAGAAATGGTAGAAATCCGTTTCTTTTCCAATGAGCTGCTCTGTGTGTTAATAGCTTTAACTTACAGAAGAGCAGGAAAAGCACAGAGAATTCCCATATACTCGCTCACCCCTCCTCACCCACCATTTCCCCTACTTGTGACGCCTGGTTCCCGTGTGCTGCGTGTGGGACAATTCACGAACCAGCATGGATACATTATTATTAAGTAAAGTCCACCGTTGACCTTAGGGTTCGCTCTGCTTTGTATGGTCTATGGGATTGGACGAAGGCATGTGTCCAGCGCTACCCTGTGACAGCCCTACCAGATGGCAAGTTCACAGCTCTCAAACCGCCCCGTGCTCCACCTGTCCCTCCCTCCCACCTCCTCCAGTAGCCCCTGGTCTTGCCTGTCTCCACAGTTTTTACTTTTCCAGCATGTTCTGCAGTTGGCTTCACATAGTATGGAGCCTTTTGAGATTGGCTTCTTTCAGGAAGATGCACATAAGTTTCTTTTGTGTGTTTTTGTGCCTTTGAAAGCCTGCTGACCACTGAAACATATTTCTTGGTCTGGATGTCCCATAGCTAGTTCATCCATCCACCTGCTGAAGGACATCTTGGTTGCGTCCAAGTTTTGGCAATTGTGGATAAAGCCACTATAAACATTTGTGTGCAGGTTTTTGTGTGGATGTAGGTTTCCAGGCTTTGTGTGTGGGGGGGTAAATACAAAGGTGTGTAGTTCTTGGACTGTGTGAGAGAGCATGTTTGGTTCTGTAAGAAACGGCCAGCAGATCTTCCGAGCGGTTGCGCCATCTTGCCTTCCTGCCGTCAGTGAACAAGAGTTCCCGTGCTCTGCACCCTCTCCAGCATTTGGCGTCGGCATTCCAGATTTGGGCCACTCTGATAGGTGTGCACTGCTATATCGTTTTAATTTGTGACTCCCTAATGATCAGGACGTGGAGAATCTTCTTATGTACTTATTTTCCCTCTATGTGTCATCTTTGGCAAAGTGTTCAGATCTTTTGCCTGTTTTTTAATTGGGTTGCTTATTTCCTTATTGCTGACTTTTAGGAGTTCTTTGTGTGTTTGGATCCCAGTCCTTTGTCTGGTATGTGTTTTGCAAAGAACCTTGCCCACTCCCTGGCTGGTCTTGTTCTCTTCGTTTTAATGGAGTCCTACTTACCAAGTATTTCTTTAATGGACAGTCGTTGCCAGACTTGGGTCACGCAGATACTCTCTCGCATTAGCTTCTAGGAGGTTCATGGCTTTGTGTCTCACATTTAGGTCAATGACCCATTTGGGGTTAAGTTTTTGTGAAAGGGGGTAAGGTCTGGGTCTAGATTCATTTTTGTCTGTTTAGTTTTTTTGCAGTTGAGTGTCCTTTTGTTTTCAGCCCTTTGTTGAAAAGTCTGTTTCTTGTCCACTGAATGGCCTTTGCTCATCCATCGAAGATCAAATGACTGCCCTGATGTGGTTCTACTTCCGGGCTCTGTCTTCTGTTCCCTGATGGATTTGTCTGGTCCCTCCCCAGTGCCTGATTACTGTAGTGTTGTTTTTTTTTTTTTAAGATTTTATTTATTTGACAGAGAGAAACACAGCCAGAGAGGGAACACAAGCAGGGGGAGTGAGAGAGGGAGAAGCAGGCTTCCCGCCGAGCAGGGAGCCCGATGTGGGGCTCGATCCTGGGTCTCCGGGATCATGACCTGAGCCGAAGGCAGTTGCTCAACCAACTGAGCCACCCAGGCGCCCCTGATTACTGTAGTTTTATAGTAAGTCCTAAAGGCAGGTAATACCAGTTCTCTGATTTTAATATCGTCTTAGCTCTTCTGGGCCTTTTGCCGCCACAGAAGCTCGAGGGTTGGCCTGTTGGTTTTCACGCAACTGACTGTCAGAAACCCGCTCCTGAGGGGCCGCTCCTGAACACGCACACGCACGGAGGAAGGAATCGCTACAGAAAGTGAGGTGGCAGGGCCAGCAGCTCCGGTGGCACCCATGGTGTGAAGGGCCTCACCGTGTCCCCTGCTGTGATGAGTGTGTTCTGGGGACTCGTGGGCTTTCTTGGTGCCCTAGTTCCTCCCTAAGGGTCCCACCCAGGGAGTTATCACCACAGCGGTTATCTGTTCTGTTTAATGCTCTCCCTTTTGCTTTTTTTAAAGATTTGTTATTTACTGGAGAGTGACAGAGAGAGGAGGGGCAGGAGAGGGAGAATCTCAGGCAGACTCCACACTGAGCACAGAGCCCGATGCAGGGCTCGATCCCACGACCCTGGGATCGTGACCTGACCCAAAATCAAGAGTTGGATGCTTGACTGATTGAGACACCCAGGCGCCTCATTTTTTTAAAGATTTTATTCTATGATTTACTGTCGAGACCGTGCTGTCTCTTGGCCAACTACAGTTCTGGCCTGACTCCACCTCCTCTTTGAACCCCCTGATACCTCAAGTATCACGGCTTGAGGAGGAAGCCCCGCTCCCCAGGGCCCACTTGTTGGGGCCCCAGAGAATGCTTCTAGATGCACAATCACCACCACACCAGAACACGGGTCTTTGACTCGCCTCTTCTGGCCATTGGCTGCCTTAAACCTCCACACCACTCTGTGAACAGCCTGTTCTACAATGTGGTACCCATTCCCGTCGCCATTTTTACATTTTGATGATGTCTGTGCTGCCTGACCTGAAGCACGCAGACGCCGCACAATGTGAGCTCTTCGGGTACAGAGGGTGCCAGTCTTCTGAGAAAGACACTGCTCCTCCCCTGGGAGCATGAGGATTGATGGATGGCCCCAGCCTGCCCACAACACAGATATCGGCAGTGTCTAAAAACCGCCCTGAGTCCATGAGACCCCAGGGCCACAGTCCACAGGACGGCATGTTCACAGGGAATATGTGTCCCAATGGAATTACACCAGAGTGTATTTTCAGGATGACTTTCTTATTTCTGCCATCTTTTGGCATAAAGTATTTTTCTTCCTATGGAAAAAAGAAAGTAATATGGAAGACACGGCCCCAAACAAACATGCCGCGGAAGAGATGAAGGACACAGCTCATGCAGGGAGGACAGGAGTAAGAAAAGGTATCATGAGTGTGGTCAGTGAGATAAGAGGAGATATTGCATCCTTGAAGTTAGAATAAAAAAAAAAATTCCTTTTTAAAGTCACATCCACAACAAAATCAGAGCTCTTGAAATTAGAAATACAGCAGACATGGAAAATCAGACAGGTGGATAACAAGATAAAACTGACAGGAATCTCCCAGAGAGAGATGTGGGAAATTAAAGAGGAAAGATAACTAAATTGAAGGACCTGTCCAGAAGGAATAAGGTTGCCTCAAAGAGAAAAGTAAAGCGGGGTACCTGGGTGGCTCAGTCATTAAGTGTCTGCCTTTGGCTCAGGTCACGATCCCAGGGTACCGGGACTGAGCCCCACAGGGAGCCTGCTTCTCCCTCTCCCACTGCCCCTGCTTGTGGTCCCTCTCTCGGTGTATCTCTCTGCCAAATAAGTAAATAAAATCTTTAAAAAATAAAGCAAGGGAATGAATGGCCAAGATGTAGTTGAAGGAAGTGCTCCAGAATGTAAGGGCGTGAGGGTCCCAGGGGAAGAGCCTCCCAGCCCCACCCCCACCCCAGAGACCCAGCATGGGAGGTGAGGACAGAGCCACACATGGTGCACATCAGCACACCTCGCACAGCCTCGAGCAGAGAGGGCTCCAGCCCTGCGGGGGGGGGGGGGGCAGTGAGCAGACGCAGGTTCCATAAACATGACTGGGTCACAGATTCCTCCAGAACAAACCTGGAAACTAAAGTAGGTGAAGCGTACCCTTCGAACTCCTGAAGCAAAATTCTCTCCCAACTAGAACTGTGTGGCCTGGGGAAAGTATAGTTCTGTAGTTACTGTCCCGTAAGTATCAATGAGCTCAAGATGTTTTTTCAGGTCACCCGTGTCTCCACTGATTTTCTCGTCCAGCTGAATACAAGGAGGTATTCAGTGTCCTGTGTGTTTGCACAGATGCCCATGTCTCTTTTATTCCATTGACCTTTGCTTCGGTATATTGAAGCCCTGTGAGCGGGTGCATAAATGTTTGACCGTATTCCTTGTCATGACTTCCCTCTTGTAGCATTCTGAAGCATCCCTCTTTGTTTCTGGTAATATTCTTTTCCTGAAGTCTATTTTTTTAAATAACAGATTTATTGAGATATAATTCCTATCCGTAGAACTCAACCGTTTAAGGCACCCAATGTGATGGATTTTATTGTATTCATAGAATTTTGCAACCATGTGCACAGTCTAATTTTAGAATATTTTGTCACAGAGATCTCACACTCATTGACAGCCATTCCTCATCCCCCCATCCCCTTCTCTTTGCTGCCAGGAGTAACCATGGAACTTTGTGTGCGGGAACTGGCCTGAGCGTGTCTTCAGTTCTCTGGGGAATATGCCTGGGAGGGGAGTTTCTGGGTCATCCCCGCGTTGAACTTTTTGAGGAACTGCCAAACTGTTAAAGTAGCTGAAGCCTCTCTCGTGTGATATTAATACAGGAACCCCACCCATGGGAAACCTCGTGTTCATTCGTTTTCAACCTCTCCGTGACCTTGTACCGCAAGTGCGCACACAGCATATTAGCTCTTTCTCTGTAATCCACTTGTATATCTGCCCTTTACCTGTGGTCTTATCCCATTCACAGCTAATGTAATTATTGGGACCATTCAGTGAAGGCCCACCGGGTGATTTGTTTCTGTTTATCTGTTCTCTTTTCCTCTGCTCTTTTTCCACTTTTCTTGGATTATTTGGCTTTTATTTTTTATAATGTACTGATTGACTGAGCGAGCACGTGCATGCATGCAGGGGGTGGGGCAGAAGGGGAAGCAGACTCCCCACTGAGCAGGGAGCCCAATGTGGGGACCAATCCCAGGACCCGGAGTTCATGACCTGAGCCTGAGGGCAGACACTGAACCTACTGAGCCCCCCCCCAGACGCCCCTATTTGACTACTTTTAGAACTCCATTTAATATACCAGCTTTTTGCCATACTTCACGTTCTTTTTGGAGTGAGAGGATTACAATATATATCCTTCACTTTTCAGTGCACTTAGAATTCATAC
Organism: Spilogale gracilis; assembly: GCA_004023965.1. NCBI lineage: Eukaryota > Metazoa > Chordata > Mammalia > Carnivora > Mephitidae > Spilogale > Spilogale gracilis. The sequence goes on from PITA01016394.1 coordinate 29,204, forward strand.
CGCACAGTCCACAGGAGATATAACCCCCCGTGGCCACGCAAGTGTGCCTGCCTCACCCCTGCTCTCATGTACACTACAGGGTCACAGGCTTCACATCTACTGTCACGGTAAATCCCGCAAGACGTTATTTTTGCTTCAAATAGTCACACCTATTTTTTAAATGAGAGGGAAAATCATCTTTAATGCTTCATCTATGTTTACCATTCCTGATATCCTCCTGCTCTGAGATCTAGTTTCGTTCCCCTGCAGCTCGAAGAACTGCCTTTACCAGCACTTCTGAGGACAAGTTCTCATGGTTTTCACTTATCTGTAAATGTTTTATTTTGCCTTCATTCTTTAAAGATATGTTCGCTGGATATAGAATTCTAGGTTGACAGTTATTTTATTTACACAGTTTAAAAATGATCCACAGTCTTGCCTCCGTGGTTTCTGATGTGAAGTTCACAGTCATGAAGATCATTGTTCTTCTTTAAGGGACATGCCATGCATCTCTGGCAGCTTTACGATTTCCTCATCTTACCTTTGACTTTCAGCAGATTGGCTGTAATGTGCCTGCATGAGATTTTCTTTATATTTATCCTGTTTGGGATTCATTGAGATTTTTTTTTAAGATTTTATTTCTTTGAGAGACAGAGCACAACCGGTTATGGGAGCAGAGGGAGAAGCGGGGAGCCTGATGCAGGTCTTGCCCCCAGGACCCTGGGATCATGTGAGGCAGACACTTAACCTACTGAGCCACCGGGTGCACCTTCACTACATTTCTTAAATCTGTACATTTATGTCCTCCACCTGACTGAGAAAGTTTTCAGCCATCATTTTTTTAAAATATTCTTTTTGACCCCATTTTCTCTTTGTTCTGGGATTTTAATTTTTTCCCTTCTAGGCCTCAAAATATTAGACCTTTTGACATTGTCCCGCAAGTCCTTGAGATTCTCTTCACTTTTGAAAATCCTTTCACTGTTTCTTCATATTGGGTAAATTCTGTTGATGTTTCCTCTAGTTCACTCTTTGTCCCACCATATCCATCTCACCATTAAGCCCATCCAGTGCATTTTTTAACTTATGACATTATATTTCTCAGTTTTAACATTCTCACTTCTTTTTACATTTGTTTACTTCTTTGTTTCTTATTACATTTTTATTTATTACATTCTTTATTTCTTTCTAATTTTTCATTATTTCTTTTATTTTTACATTTTTTCTTTTTCCATTTCTTTACATTTTTGTATTTCTTTGGTGTTTTTCTACCTTTTGTTCAATATGAGTGTGTTTCCCTATACTGTGATGTGTATGCTATAGATTCTGTGTACTTTATACAACAGTATGTTTAGTTACATATGCTACAGAGATATAAATACTAATATTATACACACTATATATACTATTATAATATATAATATACATTACACAGTATTCTATAGAATCTATATTATATACTGAGATATCAGAATAGCTACTTTAAAGTTCTTATCTGATAACTCCAACATCTTGTCACACGTGGCTTCCTCAAGTAGGTTTTCACTGTGTCCCGAAAGTTGTAAAGGTTGTGCTGTGACAGTCTGGATTCTGTTACATTACTTGGATGAGTGTTGATGTTTGCGCTTTAGCTGGTAGTTACCTTGGTTAGTCTCAAACCACAAAGAATTTAGACATCTAGCCCACAGTAGCAGCAGCTCAAATTTAGGTTCAGGCACTTTAGCCTCATCTGCAAGCTGTGCTGGTCAGGCCTGTGCAGGCATAGTTCATACATCCATCAGAGATGCGGGGAAAGTGTACACATAGGGCACAGAACTGCCATTCTCTGGCTCTCTCTTTTGTGGGATTCTCCCCCTCTCATTGGCAGCTGTGGCCACCCCACATGCTGTCCTCTGATTTCACAAGCCAGAAACACTGCCATTTTCCATCAGAGCTCCGGGTGACCCACACCACACTGTCCGTGACCCAGAGCTTCCAGTCCCCCAGTGCCACCGAAAACCTGCCAACCTCAGTTCGTAGTGCCAGAGCTTTCACAGAGTCGTTCTTGTTTATGTTTGGGGGTGAGGGAATTATTTTTCCATGACTTTGTGTTGCCTACAGAGGAGATGGTCTTGGGAGCTTTCTTTCTGTGTCCAGTAAGACTCCCAGTTAAGTACGCAGATAAAGCCATTTTCAGAGTGCTTGGGTCCGTTAAGGGCCTGACTCCTGGTTTCAGCTCAGGTTATAATCTCAGTGTCATGAGATCGAGCCCCACATTGGGCTCCATGCTGGGCATGGAGTCTGCTTAAGATTCTCTCTCTCTCTCTCTCCCTCTCCCTCCCCAACTTTCTCACTGTCTCTCTCAAATAAGTAAATATTTTTTAAAAAGCCATTTTCCAATAAGCAATGTCAAAAAAAAAAACAAACACAAACACAAAAACAAAAAAACCTCTCCCAAATTCCCTTCATTGGGAAGCAACTAGAGAATGTCCACCAAAAATGAGTTGTTTTTTTTTTTTACCAAGTAACAATCAATTTATGCAGGAGGTCTGGGATTCGGGTGACCCCAACATAAGACCAAATTGAAAGGAATCCTGGGGCATGGGCACAGAGAACACCGAATCCACATTGTGCCGAGAAGAGCAGAAGTCTTTGGGAGCAATTTCTTCAAGAAGATAAACTTAGCAAAATACCCAACATATTTGAAGATTTTGAAAAGAGATTTACATAATTAGGAAGTGTTTGGATTGGAATTACTGTTAAGTACGTAGAAAATTAAACCAACACACAAACAATAGGAAATGATTTCACCCTGGAGAAAACATAATGTATGGGAAAAAAACCAAAGTAATCATAATCTACTACATGGCTTAGCTGTGAACAGATACTGCATAGTCGTGACATGCATCCCGAGTGTCGCTCTAGTTGGAGTTCTGGCAGAAGTATAACCTGAGGGTGGAAGTCCTGGGGGAGGAGAGAGGGCGATGAGAAAAAAGACCTAAATTAGTGATTCTCAGCCAAGGGTGATTCTGACCTCCCAGTGGACATTTGGTGATGCCTGGAAACGCATTCGGTTGTCGCCTTTGGGAGGAAGGGGTTGCGGCCGGCAGCCGGCTCGTAGGATCCAGGGATGTGGTCAGCATGCTCTCGTGCACACATAAGAGAATTAACGGGTGCACAACTACAAGTGCGCCACGGCTCAGAGACCCTGAGAGAGGTCGTCATTCGCCATGGTGGTGTGTCACCGACAACTTCTAAAAGGCAGACTCCAAGTAGCAAGTACACAAGCATGTTTAGAGACACGGAGATAGATTAGAAAGAATGAGCGGAAGGCTTTGTGAGTGAGAAGTGGTCCCTGGGTGGTGGGTCCTCTGGGTTTTGTAACAAGCCTTACAGACATCTGTTTCTTCAAGCTGTGTGCACGTGAGTCCTGCATTTGGAATAACCATTTGAGTGGAAGACGACAGTGGTTTAGGAAAGTACAGAAGCGCAGAGGAAGGCCTGTCTTCCCGTTCTTCACAGAAATTCTCTGAACCCCGGTGGATACCAGACGGGTTCTTGCCCTCCACCAGGATGTGGCCACAGAGCACGACCCTCTGAGGTGCCTCCCCATGTCTGTATGTAAGAACGATGAACGGGGAGACATGCCACTCTGCCCTGCCGTTAACCGGACCCATCACTTACAATCTGTTTCTTTGAGGCTACGATCCCAGCAGCCTCCAGATTTGCGTTAAGTGTGGGTTCTCCAAGCGTGGCAGGTGATTAGGGCGCGCGCGCGCGCGCGCACACACACACACACACACACACACACACACACACACCTCTCCCTGGTGGCAGTGTGCCAGAATGCAGGCCCAGGTGTAGGCCCATCGAATCTCCCCATGCCAACCCAGGCATCTCAGAAAGCAGGGAACATCTCCCTGTCTCGGTCTCTGAGGCTCCTGTCCCCACACACACAGTTCACAGTATCTGTTTGAGGGCCGGTGGCTGGTTCGAAGTCCCGTTGTGGGGTGAACTGAATTTTGAGTTTGTTTAGAGGCCGGGAAATTCTAAAGCACGGCTCTGCTCCTGTGGGTTCCAAGTTGAACGGTGCTGCCTGGCGCCTTTGCCTGCTCTTCCGGCGGGAGGGTACAGGTAGGCATCACAGCACACGCACCTGGCACCCCTGTGCCCTCACTGCCAGAGTGCCCACCCATGCCCCTGCGACTGGTCCACAAAAGCCCGGGGCCACACAGCCCACCGCTCTGACCTTGGTGTGTTCCTTGTTCTGGAAGAAGAATTCCATCCAAAGCAGATGGGAATTTAAGATAGGGATGGCTGAGGGGAGGATGCACAGGGAAAGGAGAGCATGAAGGGCCCCCAGTCAGGGCAGGCTTGAGAAGCTGGTCCTTCTGTCCCAGCGCGGGTGCCACACTTGTCCTCACCAGGAAGCAGAGGCAGCTGGGAGTGCAGTTCCACCTTGGGGTGCCCAGCCCGAGGAGCAACGCCTGGGGCGTGCCGGATAGGACTGCCGAAGGTGAAGACGTTCCCCGGCAGGTGGACGGAGGCAGGGCCTGGGGCACTCCCCGTCCCCTCCTGTTGTCTCAGACGGCACTCAGCACAGCTGGGTCACGCTTGTTCACTGACTTGTGTGTGGCCCACCCCCCGGGAGAACGTGAGCTGCAGAGGAGGCGAACACAAAGCACCCACCACGGTCACCCTTTACGTCCTGGCTTTTAGTGGGTGCTCTGAGCAAGAGTGGTGGATGAGCGAATGAATGAGCAAGTCACTTCTCTGGGGCATGGACAGGAGAGGCGGGGAAAGGAGGGACGTCATTTGTCACCAAGAACAGCGGCAACGTGGCCCCCTGTGAGTCCCCCTGCCGGGAGCCCCAAGGCTCTCTGGGATAAGTATGCCCATCGCTGCTGTGCAGGCCAGGCTGCACGGGTGTGAGCATGGGGAGGCGTCACCAAGCCTGGTAGCGTCCCTGCCTGAGGTGACCTTGCGCTTTAAAGGGTGTCAGGGAAGCCACAGCGGGAGCAAGTGCGGCACGGGGATGTCGGTGCGGTGGGCAGGGGGGCACTGGCTGCTTCTCACTTGTTCTTTGCAATGGGGGATTTTCTTTTCTTGGGAAGACAGTGCACAGGGTGGTCACGAACTCCACCATCTGTGGGTTCGCTTCCTCTGCTGCCCCTCCATGCCTGGAGCTCCCCCGGAGGCCGTGGGGACGGCGGGTGCTAGAGTCCCCTCAGGAGAGGTATGTTTCAGCAGGCCGAGGCACGGCGCGCAGAGCCCTGGTCCTCCTGCCTCTGTACTCTCATCCACCCACCGGCCGGCCTGTCTTCGTGCCGTGCCACCCCCGGGCCCCCCAGAGCACTGGGTGGCGGCGGACGGAGCAGGTCTGCCCCTGGACCTCGCTCTGGGAGGTACAGGCCCACCTCTGCCTGATGATGCCAAGGGGACAGATGGAAGTCACGAGGCAGGCCGCAGCCAGGAGCTCCGTGAACACCGGGGTAGTCGCGGTGGGGGCCTCACCCCTGGAGAAGCAGGGCGGGGACTTGTGGCCCTTAGTGCCTTCTCAGCCACGCTTTCATGCCTTTCCCAGCCTCCCTGGCAGGTGACGAGGAGGAAGGGAGCACCCAAAGGAAATGGCCATTCTCGTGTAGTGTGTGCTCCCCAAATATGTGAGAAACAATCAGTGTTTCCTCTTAAGTGTGAAATGGAAAGCAGTAGGGCCACACCCTAGACCCCGGAAATCTCCTATCTGGCTTTCTGCATGTGGCTGGTGGCCAGGAACTTTCTCCCAGGCCCACCCAGAGTGAGCACCTCAGTGCCCTCATGTGAGAGGAGAGTCGGCCAGGCCGCCTGGCAGCTGGGCATGCCCCACGCCGTGCAACCGCCCCCCTCCAGCTGCGGTTAGGCGGCCTGCAGTCTCCCTCAGGTCCCCCCAAAAGCACCTTTGGTTCCAAAGCCACAGTGGTTTCATGCTGTCAGCCTGCTGACTGGCCGTCTGTCCGTCCATCAGGAGGCAAGGCTGCCTTCAGCCCACATGGTCCCTCACCCACGGCCCCTGTCTCCCTGCAGGTGAACAACGAGAACGTTGTCAAAGTCGGCCATCGGCAAGTGGTGAACATGATCCGCCAGGGAGGGAACCACCTCATCCTCAAGGTGGTCACGGTGACCCGGAATCTCGACCCAGACGACACCACCAGGAAGAAAGGTGCCCGCCCCACCCTGCCCTCTAGGCTGCTGTGCTCGGACACGCTCAGGTGTCCCCCATATCTCCTCCCACTAGAGGAAAAGAAGCCACGAGGGGAGGCTGAGAGATGCCTGTGGGCTTGCCCAACACAGAGGTGGCAGCAGGCCAGGCTGTGCTCAGTAGCCCGGGGCCTGGGGGGCATCAGCACACACGCGAAGCCCATGTCCTTGCCGTGATGGGTGGCCGGCAGCCAGGGAGGGGCGGCAAGGCTGCTGGAACTTACTCCCATTGGGCACCGGCAGGCACAGTGCGGATAGAGCTGGACCAGCCTCCCCTCCGCAGACTTCTCACTCAGGGAAGGCAGGCTGGTCCTGAGCCATCGTGGCCCTAGTGGAGCCTCAGCAGGTGACCGCTGCTGCTCCCCAAGCGTGGGGGGATGCCCGCCTGCCCGCCTTCCCTGCAGGCTCAGGGCCCCAGCTCCCAGGTTGTGGTGGACGCGTCGGGGTGGGGCAGGCGACATCCTGGCCCGGTTCTCACACCTCTGTCTCTTCCGTCTGCCCCTCAAGCTCCCCCGCCTCCCAAGCGTGCTCCGACCACGGCCCTCACCCTGCGCTCCAAGTCCATGACCTCAGAGCTGGAGGAGCTCGGTAAGAGTCGCCCGTCTGGCCCACCCAGCCCCGTGCTGTCACCAGCGTGTGGGACGCAGTGGGACTGGCCTCTGCGCAGCCTCGGGCCGTGCATGGCCTTTGCTCGCTTGCTTGCCCCGGGAATGGCGTCGGGCCCCTGTGCGCGGGCGGCTCCCATGCTGGCATCTCCATGGGAATCCTGGGGCTTCGGGGGTGGTTACTAGTTTTGCCTTTTCTTCTTTCTGGCTCATCTAACATTGTTTTGTTTTGAATTTTTGGGCCTCTCACTAGTGGATAAAGGTAAGCTGCCCCACAGTGGTCCCTAAACAGCTCCCCTGCTATCTAGGGCCCTCCCCCACCCCATCCCCAACCACACTCGGCCTCACTGGAGCTCTGGGCACCGCCCAGCCTGGAAAGCTCTTCCCTGGGTTTGGCCCAGATTGTGGTAGGGCTGACGAGGCTTGGCAGGCTGTACCCCGAGGGTAGGGAGCTCCCGGTATCTGCTAGAAGGTCTGCAAGGAACAGGAAGGCTGGAGCCGTTGGCCCCGCGGCTAGACAGGGAAGGGTGTGCAGAGCCTCGTGGGCCCTGGGCCAGTGGCACTGGGGGCTGCTGGGAGAGGGAGGACCCTGGAGCCGCTGTGGGCTGCCTGGATGCTGGTTAAATGTCATGCTTGGGCGTCACCATGGAGCCCAGGGACACATTTGGAAGGAGGCTGGCTCTGACCACACGGAAGTGGTGTGTAGGCTGACGGGCTCACTCTGCAGAGAGGCAGAGGGCCTCACTAGCTGCTGGAGAGGGAGCATCTGTGCACGGGACCCGTCCCTCGGGCCCGGCTGGGCACCCCTCACTAGTGCTGCACTGGACATCACTCCCGCCTGGTTCCAGCCTTCACAGAGAGACCTCTGGACCCCCACCCAGGGAGGACAAAGCAGCCCTGCTCCTTTGCAGCATTCTCAGGGCAGGGGGTGGTCTCCTCCACCCACAGTGGGTGCAGTGCTACGCCCAACGGTCCTTCCCTGGCCCCCAGCTGCCTCCCAGCTAGCACCCCTCACCGGTCACTGAGGCCCAGCCTTCTAGCAGTCAGCACCCCTGCCATGGTGGTGCCCACCCCCTGCCAAGAACAGGTAGCTCCCCACAAGCCCCTTGTCTTCTGGCCCCCTCCCTGACCACATCCCGTCCCTCCAAGCCACGGGGGCCAGGAAAGCCTGACTGTCCGTGCCCGTCTGGCCTGCCCCTGGTAGGGATGACAGCAGAACTGCTGCCCACCCGTTAGAACCAGAGAGCTCGGGCCACCCGGCCTCCTCCAAGAGGCCACAGCGTCTTGTGGCCCATGTCTCCCCTCACAAGGCCCTGGGGCTCCTCCTGAAGTCTGCTGCCATTCTCTCTCACATGCTATGTTGGCACAGTGTGGGGGGCAGGGAGCTCAGGAGGAAGGACGCCCCGGGCCAATGCCTCGCCCGTGGCCAGGAAACAGGTTTACCAGCTGGGCGTGTCAGACGGGGAAGGTCACCCCATCCCAGGTTCCTGGTAAAGCTATAATCCAGCTCGCTAGACACCCCAGCCTTCCGGGTCTGACCCTGGTGCGGGGGAGGGTTAGGTTTCCCAGCCCCCCAGCCAGGCCCTGGGGGGACTGCTGCCATCTCTGGACTCATGCTCCCCTTTCTGTTTGCAAGCCTCCATCCGGAAGAAGAAGGGTAAGGGGCGAGCCCAGTGTCTGTCCCCAGCCCCCACCCGCACACCCTCTGGACAAGAACCCCTCTGTGGCTGTCGGCGTGGCGTCTAGACTGCCGTGAACTTGCGCCGCCTCCTCCCTGTGCCAGGGCCCACGGAGGGGCCCAGCTGCGGCCCGCGTCCTGTCTCAGTCTGTCCCGTCTGCTTCACTTCTCCCCCTGTGGCTCCTCTCCCCCCGCCCTGTTGTGCAGCCCCCCCAGGCTGTGTCCTCACTGTCATGACTGTAAGCCGCGGGACCCTCAGGCTGTCACGGCTGGACTTGCCCTGCCGGCCAGCGGCCTCCAGGCCACGGCCCCTTGCAGCCAGCAGCCGGGGTGCAGGCCAGCAGAGCCCCTGGCTCTCCCAGAGGCCCGCACTGTGCCCGCGGGGCTTGAGGTGGCAGGAGGAGGGAGCTGACAGGCACGGGGTGGGGCACGGTGGCCGTGTTATGAACAGCAGGCACACTTGCCTCACGAGGGCCCCATGGACTCGGACCCCTTCTTCCCCAGCATCCCCATTTTGGGGTGTTTCTCACCTGGCTGAGAGAGACAACTACCCCAACAACCGAAAGAAGCAGAATAATTTCAAAACTGCTTCTGCGGGGGGGTGGGGGGGAGCACAGAGCAGACCCGATCACGTGACCCTAGGCACTTAGGCAAAGACACAAGGCAGTATTCTGAAAGCTGAAATTGAGGGGTGGGTCTCAGAATCCAGCAAGGCAGCATCTGGGGGCAGGATCGTGGGTCCTGGAGCGCCAAGAAAGAGCGCCTCCTTTCTCCCCTCCCCGGCCTTCACCCCCCACCGCCAGAGGCTGCCCTGGAAACTCCCAGCAGCCTTCCCAGGACAGGTCACCGTGTCAGCCGTGCAGTGGGTGCCCAGGACACAGAACGCTTCCCAGGACTGCATGTGTCCCCAAGCACGCCTCCGATCCAGGCCACTGCCCTGCTGCCTGCCACGCCACCCTGAAGAAGGGCCCCCAGCTCCGAGGAGCCACACTGCATAACAGAGCTGGCCAAGGCGTCCCCCACACCCCCCAGGCCCCATCCACTTCTTGCTCCCTCGAGGGTGCCTCCAGCAGCCAGACGCTGCACCCCGCGGGAAAAGACCAGTCGCAGTCCCACCGCGCAGAGCGGGGTCGTCACAGGGGACAGTCTGGAGACTGAGTGCCCCTCCCCCCATTTCCTGACTCTGGCCAGAGCAGGAGGCAGGTGTGCACGCAAGACCCCAGTGGGCCCAGCAGCCATGGCCCATCCGGCTCCCAGTGGGACTGTGGGGTGCAGTGCAGAGCTCCGGGGCCCATGCTGGCCTCACGCAGCGGGGAGCATCAAGCCTGGTGGGCAGGCAGAGCAGCTCCTACCCCAGCACTCTCTTCCTGGGGACTGGGCTCACCTCCTCAGAAGCATTCCCCACAATGCAGAGGAGCCGTGTGCATCTGGGGAAACGAGGCCTTTACATCACACTGGTCGAATACTGTCCCCCCACCACGAACTTACGAAAGGGACCTTATCTGGAAAAAGGCCCTTGTAATCACAGTGAGGCCACACTGGACTATGGCCAGGACCTCACAGGAGAGGCAGAGGGTCAGACACACACACACAGGAGGCCCCGGAGGCAGAGGGCGGAGGGGCCAGGAAAGAATGCTTGGAACCCCAGAATGCAGAAGAGGAGAGAAGGATCCTCCCCGGGAGCCTCCAGGAGGAACTATCCTGCCGACACCTTGATTTGGGGATTCTGGCTCCCAGACTGATGGAGAATAAACTTCTTTTGTTCTGAACTGGCCGTGACAGTTCTAGGAAACTGTTGCAACCATGATAAGCTTGCACCTTCTCGTCTTGAGAGCCCCTTGCTTTTGTCCTCCAGTGTTTCCAGGATCTGCCCTAGTCCCCAGAGAGCATACTTGTGGGCACAAGGGTGAACAGGCCACTGGGAGAGTCCCCGGCCCCAGGCAGTTCAGGGTGAGAGCCAGGTTGGGTGGTGGGACCAGCCTTACCGTGGCCTCCCAGCACCTCTGGCTGCTCCCACAGACCCATCCCGTGGAAGGCGGGAGACGCCTGGGGGCCCTCGGGCCGGGAACAGCCCAGCTGGGTTAGAGTGGCCCTCCCCACGCCTCCCCGCCTCCTGGGGAAACTGAGCCAGAGGGGGCCCAGCTGGCCACAGCTGCTGCTTCCAGCCCCCGCAGCCGGTGTTAGCCTCTGGGGATGATGGGGTTTGTGTTTTCCTCTTGCAGAGGAAACTCCTGCCCAGAGTCTCCCCCCGAGGTCTGGCTTGTGGGGTATGGATTTCTGCAGCAGGAGGGCTCAGGGCGGCGGGACGCATGATGCTCCGGCCCTCCCTGCTCTGGCCCCCATGGGCGCCCTCATCACTGTGCTGCCATACCCACCGCCTCGCCGCCTAGAGCGCACTCACCCCTTGCTGGGAGGCTTCCACCTGACGGATGGTGAGCCTCACCCCTGTCCTCTAAACAGGCCACAAATTTGCTTAGAAAATTAAAACACAGCCCCCTCATCAACTCTCTACTAGCTGGTTTTTTGAGATTTGCTGGTTTTCAGATGTGTCCCCAGGACTGTTTTCAGCCACAGAGTATTTCATTTTAGGACTGCAGGGGGCTGGATTCACTAATCCTTTTCATCCGGAGCCCCTGAACAGAGACCCAAACCCCTGCTTTTGTGAATGAAACACAACACCTTCGAGCCTCGCAGCCACAGCCCATGTCCTGGTAGGCAAGCCCGCAGAGACGCAGACGGAGTGGGCCCGAGTCAGGTCCTGGGCCAGACGGGCAGCTCCCGCTGAGGCCGGAGTCAGGAGAGGACCCAGGCCACTAGGGAAGCGTCTCTCCATGCAAGTCACAGAAGCCACGCGAAGCAGCAGCGACTCCCAGTGTTGCCCCCAAAACAAGTCCACATGCTCTGCTCTTCTGGCTCCAAAGGACGTCTGGGTAGAGGCAGGAGGACCAAGGTGTCGACAAAGACAAGGCTCTCTGTTCAAGCTGGCCTCTCATCGCGGCCGAGCGAGGTGTGGACAGGGCCCCCTGACCTCCGGCAGCTCGATCAGGCAGCCAGTTCTGATGGCCATCCTAGAAGTCCGCTGCGCAGTGGGGCTCAGAGGGTGGGTGACCCTGACTGGAGCCCCAGCTCCCATTACCTAGTCCCTGCTTATAACCTACATGACCCTCAGCACCTCAAATTCAGACTGTTCTGGGTTCTCGTTAGGGTTAGAAGTGAGGCATTTAGAATTTCCACCGGGGACGATTCTCAACACAGGACCTTGGCCTCACCTCCGCACGCCCAGCTTACGAGGCATATCTTTAGGGTGCCCGCCGCGTGCCCTGAAGGCCCACGGTCAGTCTGCCGCCTGCACATTCGGGGCGCGTGAAGATCCCAGGCGGCCCTCTGATACCCCGGAGCAGAACCGCAGCACGTGGGGGAGGGGAGGTGCAAACCAAAACAACAGCTAGAAACAGGAAGCTCTCCAAGGTTCTTCCCGTCAGCTCTGCGTCCCGAGACAGCGTCCCAACCCGGGCTCCCTGTCCAGCGCAGCCAGAGGCACAGCCAGCGCTCCACCTGCGGGGCCGCCCACAGGAGGACTGTGGGGCTCTCGTCCCAGAGGCCCCAGGGGGAGCCTCAGTGAGCTGCGTGTGCTGCGGTGAAGCTGGGCTCCCAGCTCCGAGGACACCTGACCCCCTGCACCTGAGCAGAAGCAAGCTGCCAGCCGCCACGAGGGCACCTTCCAGGCATGGGCCACGAGGACCAACGAGGCTAACCAAGCACCACCGGAGCACCAGCCACGAGAGGCCCCTGAGCCACGGTCAAGGGAGCGTGGCCCAGCTGGCAAGGCACAGAGCGAGTTAGACCCCAGCCCCAGAAGGAATCCCAGCCTAGATCAGACAGAGGATCTGAAGGAGGCAGTTTTCCAGGACCGTGGGGTATGCATAGCACAGCAGTGAGAACAGAGACCCGGCAAAGAGAAGAGGACAGGAGAGAAAGGAGAAGGGGCAGCAGCTGTGGGGGGACGGGGGTAAGTGGCACCTCTGTGGTCCTGAGCAGTGGTGCGGTGGACAGGACAGCTCCAGGAGCCATAAGGAGGAAGGCAGGCTGGGGACACAGTGACTCAGAGACATGGGTGTCTCTGCCCAGCTCCCTAAGGGACGGATGCTTACCAGCGCCCCCAGCGCCCATGAGGGGCAGGAGATGCCCTCAGTGGGCCAGCCAGGACCACAGGGCAGGACAAAAGGAAGGAGCAGGTCTTCTCTTCACATGGGAGAGGTAGGCGTGAGCCCGCGCGAGTCGGGGGAAGGGCCTCCCTGAGGCTCCTCTGCCTGAACCCTGGGCTGGTGGCTCAGTGGCAGGGGAGCTGGCCCGGCCAGGCACAGGCATCTTCCTGACAGTTTCGGGCTTTGCCGGCCACAGACTCTGCGGCACAGTCTCCTTCGCCTTCTTTTCATAGCCTCTTAAAACTGGCGTAGATGCAGAACGGCCGGCGGCATTTGAGCGCAGGGCTGTAGCGTGCCGACCCCCGGCCCAGGACACAGCTCTGCAGTCAGGAGCCTTGTGGGCAGCTCCCGGCAGCTGTCAGAGTCCTGCGCGCACTCGGGGGGCTGGGGGACCCTGGAGGCTGCCTGCCAGGCCCCCAGGCCTCCCTGCCCCGCATACCCCCTCCCTGGTCTAGGGCTCTGAAAGTACTGGAGCTCTGGTGGGCTTTTCCAGGGGACTAGCTCCTCTCGGGAAGTCCCCATTACAAGTGGCTGTCCCCCCCCACAGAGGGAATGACTTGAGGCCCGGAGCTCCCGTCTGTTCCAGCACTCACGTGCTGACCTCACAGCTCAAGGCACGGGCCAGGCCCCAGGGGCCTGGGTCTTTGCAATGGCATACACTTTGTGGGGAGTCACCAGACCCCCGAAAAGGCTGGGGATGCTAGGAGGCTTCAGGCTTCAGGCTTGTGGCCTGGATAGCTCTGGGGAGCAAGGAGAGTGCTGTGTCTGCCCGGGTCCAAAATGGGCTATTCCCACCGGGCTCCCTCACATCGGCTTCCCACTAACACGGCCACGGTCTTCCTGGAGGGGTGGCTGGGGTGTGCCCCACTGAGGACCCTCGCTCTGCACGTCTCAGGCGTCCTCCAGATAAGGCCAGGATGTTTTCAAGTCTGAAGTTTTCAAATTTTCCCCAAAAAATTAATGTTTTACTTTAAAATTTTCTTTTTAATTTGTAAAAATCATTTATAACTAACCCTTTACTTTCTTTTTCACAAAAAAAATTAGAATGTGGTATACTGTTGGAAAATCAGATCTCGCCCAGGGTGCCCGGGCCTGGCCCCCCAAAGCAGCCCCATGAGCCCCCGAGCCAGCCCCCCGAGCTTGCCGGCGTGACCCGCCTGGCCCTGCAGCCCCCCTGGCTGCACCCCTGCCCCCAGCCCCGACCTTAGGGCCTTCCACCCCAGCAACTGAAGCTGCTCACAGAGGAGCCATGGCTCTGAGCTCTTACAAAGACTCCAAACACGGGGTCAGTTAACACACTCAGAGTAAGTCCTGTCAGCACGAATCCAAATGGCCCCAGTAAAGACGTGACTTTCGGGGAGTTTGGGGCCACGGGGACCGAGGCAGCGTCATGAGGGTCTTGTCCCCATCCTGTCCCCATCCTGTCCCCCTTCCAGGGCGTGAGTGCATGGGGCAGAGCAGCGCATGCGTGCTCCCCGCCGTGGTGCCGGGCCCCTGCCTGCACGGCCGAGGCCAGAGCAGGGAAATGGCTGCGCACGTGGGCAGGACCTTGCCTGAGGCAGGCCCCTGGTCGTTTCAGGGGCTTCGGCACCGACTCCCTTTCCCACCATCACGTTCCCGTTGCAGATAAACCCGAGGAGATAGTCCCGGCCTCCAAGCCATCCCGCGCTGCTGATAACGTGGCCATGGAGTCCAGGGTGGCCACCATCAAGCAGCGGCCCACCAGCCGGTGCTTCCCGTCCGTCTCGGACATGAACGTGAGTGGCCATGCCCTGCGGGGCGGCGGGGGGCCCTCCTGGCCGTGGCGGCTCACACGCTCCGGGCGCTGTGGGCAGGGTGCTCCTCACTGTCCCCCGGACTCGGCCACCTGCACTCTGTCTCCATGCCTGGTGGCAGGCCTGAGTATCCTGGTCACACTTCCTTAGTACCTTGTCGGAACCCACCTCGTGATGAGTCACGTGGTCTCCCCTAGTCTGATCTTAGACGGTAACCCGTAAACAATGCTCGCTGGCTAGGACAGCTTTGTGGGGCATACGTGAAAACAGCAACGGTGAGCGATGACAACGGACACGCTCCCCCTGGGACACCGACCATCTCCAGAACCCCACCCAGAAGCTCCAGACAACCTCCCCATGCAAGAGCAGCTCTCCCCCAGGGCCTGCCCGCCCCCGTCCTTGTTGCCTGCTTGGTTTGCAGCCTCTGGCTGCATCTCAGATGCTGCCTCCCACACCCCCCTCCAGAGAGCCAGGCAGATGCCCCGAGCCCAGGGGAGACGGGGTGGGTAGGAAGACCTTCTGGGGCCCTGAGCACAAGATGTGCAAAGGCTTGCACCCATTTCCCCCCGGGCTCAGAGTCCTCCTCTGACGCCACAGGGTGTGTGCAGGGGAGCTAAGGGGCAGGCTGGGTGGGGGCTGCTGGGGTATCTGCTTCCCAAGTGAAGGAGGTAAGCCCTAGCTTCCTGATGGGCCGGCCCACCTGCCGTAGGCTCTGTGCCCATGCGGCCCTGGGGCTCCCGGCCTGAGCTGTGGCGGAAGACAGGCTCCTGCACTGGCCAGCGCTGTGTGCGTTCTGTTCCTGGGCCCCCTCTCTCGGGCCAGTCAGCCAGACCGCGGCTCCACGTGGCACACTGGTACTTAGAGGGCAGGAGCCAGTGGGCAGTGTTCAGGGAGATGCTCTTCTGGGGCCGAGGCTGGTGCAGCTTGCTGCTGGGAACGGCCCAGGAAGCCAGGTGACAGGTGCCTGCTGCCCAGAGCTGCCGTGGGTGGGGCTGGTCAGGGCCCATCTCACTCTGGGCTCTCTGGTTTGCAGTCCGTGTACGAGCGACAGGGGATCGCTGTAATGACGCCCACAGTTCCCGGGAGCCCAAAAGGCCCGTTTCTGGGCCTCCCCCGAGGTACGATGCGAAGGCAGAAATCAATAGGTAAGAAGCATGGCCTACACACACAGAGATTTCCCCTGGCTCTCAAAGAAGCCCTTCGAGGCCCCAGGGCAGAGCTGCCCCCCCAGGCCTGCCCACTGGGGGTGAATGCCCTGGCAGACTGGAGCCCTTGTACGTGCTAGAACAAAATCAGCCCTGCAAGCACGTTATCTGTGCTAACACCAGCAGGGTGAGGGGGTCCGTTCTGGGAGGGAGGCAAAGGGCAGACCAGGGTGGTCCAGGAAGCCCCCTCCCTCCCCCCACGGGGATCAGAGGGGCAGGTGGAGGGGGTCCCCTGCTCAGTGTGATTCCCACGTTCCCCGCATTGCCCAGAACAGAACTGCCATGTTTCACAGGGCGAGCTGGGTGGGCACACCTCTGGGGGCGGGGGAGGGGCACTTTCTAGAACTGGGACAAACCAGCGTACACGGTGCCGTAGAAAGCCGCCTGCCCCCTCCTCACTGAGGTCCCAGTGACACCGACTGACACCACCCTGCCAGGCAGCCCCTTTGTGAGACAGCCCAGCACTCTCTCCCACGGAAATGCTCAGAGGAGCTGGCCATCCCAGGGCAGCCCTCGGGGACGCCGTGGGGAGATTTCTGGAAGCACTGCATGTGCTGCTGTTTGGGGGCCCCGGTCCTTTGTCCCCAGTGTGAGGTGGCTCACAGCGGGCAGTGCCTACGCAGTGGGGACCGTGGTGGACGTGGCATCCGGCCCTCCTAGGGCCACCGCAGAGTAGCACCGACGCTGTGTCGTGTCCCTCTCTCTGTACCTGGTTTAATAACAGTTGATTTCCTCCTGTCAGACAGCAGAATCTTTCTATCAGGTTAGTGAACCTTGCGGTCTGGAATCTCTGATCTGAATGCAACCCCTGTACTTACTCTATAAGGGGTATTCTTCAATTATCACTCCTTGGGAACGTTACCATCAGGCAACCCGCGTGGAGCGAACGCTCAAGAAGGCCTTTTAGCCATCTGTCTGTTCAATGCCAAAATGCCCACAGGAGTACGTCAAATTGGGAATACCCTTATTGAGTGGAAATTCTCCGTGGAATAAGTTATTGTAGTCTGTCCTAGAAGGGTTTTTTTTTATTTGAACTAGTTCATTCCATTACCTCTTTGAACACCTGCATGCCTCCAGCCTGAGACCCGAGCCGAGTCCCTCCCCTCTGTCTGCATCTGCGCCCGCTTCCCGGCCCCTGGAGTGCATTCTGTTGACGTTTCCGAATCTCAGACCGCTGGAAGAATGTGTGAGCCCTGCCCAGGGGACCCGCACAGAGGAGCCAGGCCCCCGGCATGCTCACACCCACCAGCGCTGCTTCGCTAGGCCAGGTCCTGGGGCACGCCCTGACTCTGTGCTGAGTCAGCCAAATGCTGGCCCGGGTTGGGGCTTAGGGTAGGGAGTGCCTGGCCCCGAGGCCAGTGGCCCAGGGTTTGCCCCAAAAGCTGCTCCTGGCTGGGGTTGGGGTCTTGGGTTAAAGAGGACTCTGGGCCCCCTCCCTTCACAGGCATGCCAAAGAGCCAGAAGGGCCCTCTCTGCCTCACAGCCATCCTTCTGAGGGAGCGCCAACACCCTCAAACCCCCAGGCCACAATCCGGGCTCCTGTCACACGGGCGAGGCCAGCCCTCCGGGCCCTCAGCAGCAGCACCACCCAGCAGGACAGATGCGCCCGGACCCAGCCCAGGCCCACTACCTGCCCGGGCCTTGCACGCCCCTCCCACCTGCTGCTCTGGGTGGCCGCACACAGCACATCTCAACAGCATGCACTCAGTGCCTCCCGTGACCTTTCTCCTTTTTTCTTTTCTTTCCTGGTTTCCTGTCTTTTCCTTGGGGGGCTCAGATGGGCCACGTAAGCTCTTGGCATGGTGGCTTGCGCTGTGTTCCGTGGACAAGTGTGCGCCATGGTTCGCTGTGAGTGTGCAGACACAGTGTGCCGCACGAACCTAAGAGCTTGGTGGGGTCCACTGCCACGATTTCAAACTAAGCCCGCCTTCTCCTTGCAGGAATAACGGAGGAAGAGCGGCAATTTCTGGCCCCTCCGATGCTGAAGTTCACCAGAAGCCTGTCCATGCCG
>PITA01016395.1:0-46727 GCA_004023965.1 Spilogale gracilis
GACAACCAAAAAAACAGTGTGTGTTTTTGTGTTTTAGCTATAGACACTTTTAGCAGGAAAAGGACCAATCCACTTGGAAATATGCCAAAAAGGGTGGAATATTTGAAAGAAATTATTCAGTTTCATGATTTTCCTCATGAATTTTCCTTGGATAAAAGCCATAGATACTCTGGAAGTTTGCTTTGAGAATCATACACAGAATGACTTGCTATCTATTCCTCTATTATAAATTAACATTGATTCCTCAGCTTTTTATAATTAAGAAATTCATTATTGACTGGAAATACAGAAGACAGTGAGATCATACAAGAGAGTTAGCTAGAAAATGCATCTGCATTTTAATCTACTTAGCCAATAAAGAAAAAAAAGAACAATTGGGCAGGAATTCTTTTAAAACATTATATAATCTTTAATTCTTACTGTTTCAGTTCAGCTTTTAGAAGCAGAGCTGTAATTGTCCCTCATGCCCATTCTTCTTCTTTCTTCTTTCTGACCAATTCCTCTTCTACTTTCAAGATTAACAAGCTGACAAACAAGCAACCTGCAGAGGGGTTCCCTTGAGTAAGCTTTGAAGTAGGACCTTCAGACCTGGTCAAGTCTTAAGAAGTCTTAAGAAGTCTCCTTAAGAAAAGTCTTCCTCTGACGCCCTTTTTGAGTCCCCACACTGAGCAGTTATCTGTTTTTGTATTCTGATTTTCTGTTAGCTTTTGTATCCCTCTAGACTTTGAGTTCATTCCCTTCCATATGCCTTTGGTAGAAAAAAGTCTGTTATGGGATAGACTTTCAGTGAATGTCGTGAGGGAAGGAACCAAGAAGGAAGAGCTTCAGTTTAAATTTATTATCATCTATCAAGGGCCATGACAATAATTTTAGCATTGTTTTCTAACTCTTGAGAAATAATAAGCCTTATTAAACTGTTTGGTATGGTTTACCTTCAGAACTCCCAAGAATACGAAATCAGTGTTAATTGGGCCCACATCAGTATTGTGACTGCGGCTGCTTATCCCCGTTATGTGACTATAATTTTAAGTCAATAATATAGTAAGTTCTGCATATAGTAATTTTGAAATATCTAGAAATCTATCAGCCTGAACTATAACTGGAAATTTACCAATGGATATTGGATGTAATTAGAACTTGAAAGGCATGCAGATAAACTTCTTCTTTTTTAAGATTTTTATTTATTTGACAGAGAGAAACACAGCGCGGGAGGGAACACAAGCAGGGGGAGTGAGAGAGGAAGAAGCAGGCTTCCCGCCGAGCAGGGAGCCCGATGTGGGGCTCGATCCCGGGTCTCCGGGATCATGACCTGAGCTGAAGGCAGTCGCTTGACCAACTGAGCCACCCAGGTGCCCCATAAACTTCTAATGAACTACTAAATTATTCTTTGTACTTACATTAACTTTTTAAAGATTTATTTATTTATTTGAGAAAGTGAGAGTGTGGGTAGGGGAAGGGGCAGAGGGAGAGAATGAAAGAGTTCTAATCTGACTCCCCATTAAATGCAGAGCCAAAAGTGGGGCTTAATCCCACAACAGTGAGATTATGATCTGAGCCGAAATCAGGAGTTGAACACCCAACCAATGTAGCCAATTATTTTTTATTTTATTTTATTATTTTTTAAAAGATTTTATTTATTTATTTGACTGAGAGAGAAAGAGAGAGAGCACACAAGGAGGAGCAGTATCAGAGGGAGAGGGAGAAGCAGGCTCTCCGATGAGCAGGGAACTGGATGTGGGCCTTGATCCCCAGACACTGGGATCATGACCTGAGCTGAAGGCAGCTGCTTCACCAACTGAACCACCCAGATGCCCCTGCCCACCAATTTTAATGAGCAGCTAATATTCTCACTCCTTAACATAGAGCATTAAACACCAAATAAAATAAGTATATAGGTAGAGTTGTTATGAAAATAAGTCATTTTCTAATGAAGGGGATTACCTCTATTCATTTCCTTACTCATTCAAGAAATAATTATTGAATTTCTAAAAGCTGTAGCAAGAGATAAAGCAAATTCCCTGCCCTCTGGGAGGTGAAATTCTATTTGTGGAGATAGACCATTAAAAAATCTGTCACAAGGTTGTCTAGGTGGCTCAGTCAGTTAAGCTCCTGACTCTTGTTCTCAGTTCAGGTATTGATCTCAGGGTTATGAGTTCAAGCCCTGCCTGGACTCCAGGCTGGGCATGAAGCCTACTTAAAAACAAAACAAATCAAAAAACAAAAAAACAGAAAAGAATCTGTCATAGCCTGATGAGAAACAGACACACATACACATAGACATGTAGATAAAATGTCATAGCTAATGAGCATAGCACAGTATATGGAGTTGTTGAGTCACTGTGTTGTCTACCTGAACCTGGTGTGACTGCATCAACTATATTTCCATAATAAAACGAATAAAACGTGCACTTTATCCATTAGTCCTCTATGAATACCCATATTGAGGAATAAATACAAAAATATGGGGAAATGTATCATCAGGAAATGTTTATTTTAACATTATTTGCGTTTGTTGAAAATTGGAAATGATTTTACCAGTTTTAGTTGATTGCTAAGTAAATTTAGAATCTATCTATATATGTGCCACTAAAATAGTTATTGTATAGTTTATGTTAAAACCTTGAGCAACAGTTAAAAAAAATGAAAAAAAACAGAAAAGCAGAAGACAGATTATTCAACCTATAAACATATGTAACTAGTATGAATTTGTATTTCTTAATTTTTTGTTATTTGAATATCAAGATATAATAGGAGTCAAAAATTCCCTAATTTTCTGTCCTAGAACCTAATTTAGTTCATAAGACGTCAACATGCATGTGAAAAGAGTGAGAAGAAAAATAAAGAGTAATATCAGTGTTTGATAAGTGTTATGAAGAAGAATAGTGAGGGGTCAGAGAGTAGGCTTATTTTAATAGTTGGTAAGGGGAGAAATCTATCAGAATGATGATACCAAGATCTGAACATGTTTTCTAGTGAGATTAG
Organism: Spilogale gracilis; assembly: GCA_004023965.1. Lineage (NCBI taxonomy): Eukaryota > Metazoa > Chordata > Mammalia > Carnivora > Mephitidae > Spilogale > Spilogale gracilis. The sequence goes on from PITA01016395.1 coordinate 2,983, forward strand.
TTTAAAATGAGATAATTTTAAAGAATATAATGCTTTAGGTAAGAGTCTATTGTAGGAGACCAGCTGTAGATGCCCAAGAAGCCAAAAAATACTTGTTTTAATTTAATTTGACATATAGACAGCCTCAGTAATCTGTGTTTAAAAGCTCAAAGCAGGACAATTTTATCTCAGAAACAGAGGCAGTGTTATATCTTACAGGAGCTCTGACTCATTTTGGCAATTCTGTTGTCTTGTTTCTTCATGTATGAAAAGGCAACTCAGCTATGTGTGTAAATAGCATTACTTTGGAAAATATTTATTGATAATATACCTAAAATTTCTCTAGAAAGCATGAAGTCAGTTGACTTGGTTGCATCTAACTAATTTTGTGATTGATTCAACCTGCTTATATAGCTTGTGAAATGTAAATATTGATTTTATGTCATTGGAGTTATATAAGTATACATGTGTTTACACACATGATGCATTTAAATTATAGAATTGGGTTATTTATAGAAAGGTTCAGGCCAGTTTTCAGACATTATTTTGTTAATGATCATTGAAGTATTGGGGTTTCTTTGGAGTAGATTAGCAAGTAATCAGTTAATAGCAGACAATAGTGTATTATTTTTTTATTTCTAGGAACAAGTTGGGTTAAGTCATTGGGTTTCTTTTTTCTTTCTCAAGTTTAGGTGGCTGGTGTTTTCAGACAAGTTAGATTTTTTTTTTCTATGAACCAGCAGGTAAGAGTTGGGTTTGAGAAGATATGTTGTCCCTAAAACTAAATCAAACTGTTTCACTTCCATTTAGTGAGTTTTGATTTTAAAAACCCAAGGAAATAATCAGTATTAGGTTTTAAAGCATATATCTGGATGGATAAAGCAATTGTCATTTCTTCCTGGTAGAAAGGATCTAAATCCTTACCCCAAATCTCATAAAAATAACTATTAAATATGCATGTAAATTCATCAATATGTTTGACTTCAAAGAGTTAATTAATATATTGTCATGTGTGATCATAAACTGGGCTTCACTCCACACTGGTAAGGCTCACTTTAGGTACATTATTCTTTGAATATCGTCCACTAATCCTGTAAATGGCATGTAGATGCTAAGGAAGAAATTCAAGCCAGCAGGAAAACATTCAACAAAAAATATTTGTAGCACTATTACTTAATAGACATATAACTTGTTAGAAATGACAAAAAAAACTCTAGGAAACAAACTGAGGGTAGCTGGAGGGGAAGTGGGTAGGGGGATGGGGTATCTGGGTGATGGGCATTAAGGAGGGCATGTGGCATATTCATGTTTATATATACTATTTTCCATACAGACACACACAAGGTTTATCTGATCCTGTGATTAATTTTTGACCTCTGATAAAATAAAAATAAGATTTGATGATGGCTATTAACGCATGCAGATACATTATTTTTAATGCAAAATAATGTTAAATTGAATTTTGAGTCCACAATACATATAATGACGAGGTCAGTTTTCACAAGCTAGTTTTGGGCTTAGCCTAAGTAGGGATCTTAAAAAGAGACCGTTCAGCTGTTTGGTGGTATTTGAGAATGAGTAGAATTGAAATCTATAAAATGTGACTTCATTTGCCACATGTCAGAAGCCATAAAAGCAAATGTATCTAAAGGTCTTTCATGCCTACATGTACAACATAAATGGTCTTTTTCATCATTTACAGTAAATATGATTATTGCCAGATTATAAATATGGACCCAGGCTGTTCCTTGGGATATTTAGTTCAATCTACTCCCAACTCTTTACAGATGTGAGTTTTCCATAAAGATAATATCTTTGTACTTTGCTATAAAATGTAGATTAGATTATTTCATTTATCTCTCAAAGATATATGTAACGTTACTTATGTAAATCATGTTAATACTGAATGTTCATGATTTTCTGTAAAAGAAGATAATAGAAAAGGGTAGGAAAAGAAGATGGCAGTTTCTTCATAATAGAGACATCTCATTATGACCTTAACATAAGCACTCTTGCTATCTTTCCATTACATTGGAAGAATCCAAGGACAGTGTACCTCATTCGGGTCCTGATTGGAATCCCTGCTATTATTCTTTATCTCGGTTTGTGGCAGCCAACTCAAAGGTGTTTACTGTAGTTCACAAGAACTGGGCAAAAAATAGTTAACAATAGATGGATAGATATATCATCTCCATTTTTGAAAAATTTGATGTACATACTTTACTAATGCAGGTCAGCCCTGACATTTTGCTTTTTAGGGCACTGTTTTTGGCAAATAGACCTGCCTCTCTACATACAAACACCTCTGCTCCCTTACCTTTGTGGTATTCCTTTTTTCTTTCTAAAGGCTGTTCATTTTCTTTATTAACACACATGATCTACCTGGCATATAAATTATTCCTTAGGAGTCACTTATAGAGTTGACAGAATATATTGATTTGTTAAAACTTTGACCTTTTTTAATAATAAGCCACAATTTCTCCCCATCTTGTGTAGGAGAGTTTCATGATTGAAAAGAACCCAAACCATCTCAGATGCAGATCACTTTTTAAAAATATATATATATGTAAAATGCTACTCCACTGGTTGGGGAGCTGGGTTGATCACCTTATATGTGGCAGTGTATATTCCTGAGGGATAACAAAACATTTATGATAGATGAATAAAAGCATTCCAAACTAAGGCTCATGCCATCAAAGAGGAGTTTTCCGTGCATTGCTCATTTGAACCAAGATGAAACCAAATAGCTCATCTAGCTAAAAAAATTGAAAAAGACAGATAAAAACTGACTTTAAAATAAAAGGCATAGGGACACCTGGGTAGTGCAGTCAGTTAAGCATTCAACTCTTGATTTTACTCAGGAATATGAGATTGAGCCCCACATTGGGCTCTATGCTCAGCATGGAGTCTGCTTAGAACTCTCTCTCCCTCTCCTTCTGCCCTGCCCTGCCTCAAATAAATAAATAGATCTTTAAAAATAAAATAAGGGGCACCTGGGTTGCTCAGTGGTTAAGCCTCTGCCTTCAGCTCAGGTCATGGTCCCGGAGTCCCAGGATCGAGCCCGGCATCGGGCTGCCTGCTCGATGGGAAGCCTGCTTCTCCCTGTCCACTCCCACTGCTTGTGTTCCCTCTCTGGCTGTGTTTCTGTCAAATAAATAAAAAATCTTTTTTAAAAAAAAGAAGAAAGAAAATAAAATAGGGACCCCTGGGTGATTCAGTCCATTAAAGTGTCTGCTTTTGGCTCAGGTCATGATATCAGGGTCCTGGGATTTAGCGTCCCATCAGGCTCACTGCTCAGCTTGGAGCCTGCTTTTCCCTCTCCCTCTTCCTGCCACTTTGCCTGCTTGTGCTCTCTCTCTTTCTCTATCAAATAAATAAATAAAATATTTTAAAAAATAAAATAAAGATTATAAACATACTAAGTGTCAAAACCAACTCCATGGTGTAGGCAGACCTTAAGTCCCAAAGAACAACATGACCTAGAAGCAGTGAGACCACAAATCTTCAGAAATGGTGGCAGCACATATCCGTGTTGTAACACCTCCGTACCTGTGTTTGTGATCCATCTAGATGAACATCAGCCCATCTCACAGAGAAATATTAAAGAGATATTTCTAATTTTTTCCTCATTCCCTCTGGAAGTTTTCATATAGTCTTAGTCAGGTAAGCAGAAGTCGATGTTCCCTACTCAACAGTGATGTTTGAATAGGAGAGCAATTTTTTAAGAGCTTACATATATGAAGATCTTCCAGTAGATTTGATACCATTATCTCATTTCATCCTAACCTCAATCTTGTGAGTTATCTCTTGTTATTCCAATGTTCCACATAAGAAAACAGACTGAGACTAGTTAGAGAATTGGTGAAAGGATATGTGTTGGTGATAAATATAAAACTAATGGCATAAGTTGTATAAAAATAATATTACTGAAATGAATACCAGACCCCCCAAATAACCAAATCTTTAATGTAAGTTTCAGGTTGGGGTATTATTGCACATGGATATGATACATCAAACGAAATTGCCCTTATATGTTTCTGTTAAGTTTTCACCAAAAATACTGCGTTCCATTTAAGAATTGTGTTTATAGGTCTCATTTAGTAAACATGAATTACAGAATAACATTGGTTTTAGTTATTTAATAAACATTTTATTTTATTTTTTAAGATTTTAAGGTTTTATTTATTTGGCAGAGAGAGGGAGTGGAAGAGGGAGAAGCAGGCTTCCTACCAAGCAGGGAGCCCAATGTAGGGTTCAATCCCAGGACCCTGGGATCGGAACCTGAGCTGAAGGCAGATGCTTAATGACTGAGCCACCCAGGGGCCTTATCCAAGGTACTACATTACTTGTAGTCATGTTTTCTTAGGCTCCTCTTGGCTTCCCTGCTTTTGAAGACTTGACAATTTTGAGGAGTACCGGTCAGAAAACTAAAGATTTGTTTGATACGTTTTCATTTGTCTATATGTGTCTTAAACTAAGAAATCTCCCATGGAATTAAAATTCTTTTCCAATTTTATACAGTCTTCTGGCTATCAATTCTATCTGTGCTCTGGTACTCATGAGGTAAAGACCCTGAGGTACAATTTAGGACCTGGAGCTTTTCTTCAAGTAAAGAATTGGGAATCTTATTGATGGTAAAAAGGACCTATACTTGAGTCTGGTTGAGTCACTTATTAGATTTTTGTACATGGGCCATGGACAAAATAAGTTCCTCTCCTAGAGCCAGTTTACTCATAAGTAAAGGGCCACTTTCCACTTTAGAGGCTATTATAAGAATTAAAAGAATGAAGCCTGCTTTGTTTCTCATATAGTAGTTTCTTGACATAGTAAGTCATTAATAAGTAGTAGCTTTAAAAATATTATTAAATATTTGATATAAAGAGCTGAGCACAGAATAGGCTTTTACCAAAAATCTATTTAAAATGAGTGATTTGAGAAGTAAGCCTACTTAATTTATGAAAATATTTAAGTTGAAAATATTTATTATCCTAAGGGAAGTAACATACATTTTTGCATATGGTCTTACTAGACTGAAACCATAGCTCTATCTCTGAGTAAAAAAAAAAAAGTCTATTCAGTTTTTAGGGTGCTAAAGTTTTGTTGTTCATCAAATTCAGAGGTTTATCTAAAGTCAGGTTGACATGACTTCCTTCAGAGCAGAGATGGGTCAGCTGATCACCCTTGAGTAACTAATGATTAAAATTGCATTCATAGTCAAACAATAGTTAATTTTATAGTGAAAATAATCTAGTATTGAAACAGACAGATGTTTGTACAGACTTCTATTCAAGTGGATATGAAAATAGCAAGAGATAATGTGTAGTCTTAGTTGTAATGCATTTTTCAGTTAGCCTGTGAAAAGTAACCTAATCAAGCCCATTCAGAGCCTGTGTGCACAAATAAGGCTATTAGAAAAAACAAACTAGAAACTAGGAAATGGTCTTTGGAATATGACAAGCTAGATAAGATTGAGTGATCATGATAATAAGGACTGGCCTTTGTGTCTGCGGCTTTAAAGTAACCAGAATGGTCTCAATGGAAATTGGGCTCTGAGCCCAAGAAGAATTAGGCAGAGAGCCTAAAGGGAAATTTAATGTTCTCTGCTTCTTCTTTCTGTTTTCTATTTAATTTGGTTTGGAAGAAATGTCTATTTATAAGACAATTTTAAGCTTATCTGAAGCAGGTGGATGATGGTTTAAGTCTACTGAGATGGAGATGCAAAGGAAAATCCAGGAAAAAAAGAAGACACCACTGATACATGTCAGAGAGACTATGGAAATCTTTGTAGATAGAATTCAATCCTCCTGTAATGTGAAGGGGATATATAGCTTTTGCCTCGGTAAACTAAATATTCAATTGTCTGTGTCTCATAGTTTGGCTAACCTGTTCTCCATGATTGCGATAGAATCATAATAATCTCAAAAAAGAACTGGAATAGTTTGATTTACTCGACATTTCCACTGAAGCAGTTTCTGTGCACTCATGAAGTATATCTAGATGTCAAGAAGACTTAACTTCATTTTGCTTTAAGCCCAACCTTGTTTCCTAAGGCTGTGAATATGAAGAAAATGGGTAGTGATCTGCGAAGTCAAATGGCGATAAATATTTATTGTGGAAGAAAAAGAAATAACTAACACATCCAATAAGAATAAAAATTTATTTGCTACAAACAATATAGGGAAGTTATATTATGGCCAAATGTTCTTTAAGATTTTATTAAGTAAAGTTCCAGAAGATATCAGGTATGGAAAGAATGTTAAAATTTAGTATACACAGAGTACATAGTTAAGAAATTTACAAATGAACGCCCCTCCAATATCTTTAGTTTTCAAAAAATGTAACACTAGTTTGATAGTGATTTTATTTTTACTAAACTTACTCAAATTTGAAGTGTAAATGTATAACAATGATCACATAAATTCTAGACCCCATAGTCTAAGATGAACTCAGAACAAAATTGGTTAAAACAATTGGCAGAAATCAATAACTAATGAAATTATATAATGCACATAATAATTCTTTTTCATCTCTAGGGATTATGGTTGCCAGTTTAAAAAGAGATCCCACCATTAGAATAAGAGAAAACAAAAATAACAAAGAAGATGTGCAATTAATGAACTAAATAACCAAGTGATACAAAGGTGGTATTTATTATATTCTAATGATCTATCCTATTATATCCTTATGTAATTAGGTCTAAAGAAGGCAGGTTAGCACATTAAAAATATTACTGTTCATATAAAATAAAAATTAGAAAAAGTTATTTTGACAAGAATCCTGAATTCTAGCTAGTTTCGTTGCTTAAAATCTATATTATTTTGAACAAATGTTTTCATATTGGAACTATCTAAAGCTGGAACTGTTCCACCTATAAGCAATATTGTTGTGTAGATTAAATGAGTATAGTATATGCTCCAAAGGAAAATACTTAGAAAGCTGTAAATTGGCACAAAAAGCAAGAATCCTTGAAGTCTCTGTTAAAGGAATGTGCTCTTCCCAAGTTAACAAATTTCAATTGAGCCCTAAACTTGAACATATTTTTAGACAGTATTGTAATTATAATTGTAATCATAGAAATTATAGATGCACTTGGAGTTCTCACTGCTCACTGCTTCGTAAGAGCAAAACAGCATCAAAGTTAATAACCTTTGAGGCTGTCAATATAGCCAGTATTCCTAAACACATTTTGAAAAGGTCAGGGAAAAAAAAGGACAGAATGAATACATACACAAAAGTGACGATTATTCTTGGATCGAAGCCTTCTTTATTTTAATTTTTTTAGGAGAGGCATAGTGAAATTAGAAAGCCTCAATGAAATTAATCAATGAACAACCAAATGGCAGCCTTATGTTTAGAGCCCTACTGGCTTACAGATGAGTCCATTTTTGGTTTGTGCTCCAGATGCCATGCCGTCAGCATATCTATGGACAGTATATCCCAAGCATCCAGCTTTGTTTCCCTAGAGCAGCCTTCATACATACATTGCCAAGGCAAAAATTCTAGAGTTGTGATTTTACTACTAGTCAAATTACTTTGACAAGGAATAGGAAAGAAAAAAAAAGAATGCAGACTATTGGCCCTTCACCACACAGTGGTATGACTTTATTGCGATGCAGGTGTTAGCTGAAGGCTTTCTTTTTTTTTTTTTTTTTTTTTTTTTTTAGCTGAAGGCTTTCTAATCTGCCCTTTTGGATTATCAATGGTTTAAGAGCACTATCTGTTTAAGAGCACTAAGTGGCTAATAGGTACACATTTATCCTTAGGATAGAATAAAAGACTTATCACATGGAATAGAGCTGCTGGCATATAAGTGGCACTGATATGGATCCCCTAAAAAAAAAAATTTCAAGCAAAGATTGATGCCTATCATCTTCTTTCTCTTTCTCCTTTTTCACATCTCCTTCATTCAGTCTTATAACACTTCCCAGATTATCACAGGTGTCAGCCCTGTGGCTAGTCTTGGGATAGCGAAGAGCGAGTTATGGTTATTAGTGATGAATTTGTTTCTGTGTGTGTATTGCTTAACACATGCCTGTTCTATTCTGACACATCTTTTACCTCCTTAAAATTATTTCTGATTTGGATAAGAGGGGATTCCTTAATATCAGTGATTTGATGGTAATATATATGAGAGATTACATCATTCTCTTGAAATATGATTTAAAACTAGAGAGACTTTATAAGAGAAACATTAGGATCAAGAAGAGCTGGAGAAACACCAGGTATTTGAGTTGTTTCCAGGTTGGGCCATTATGACTAATGCTGCTATGAATATTCTTTCCTGGTGGACTTGTGCATACATTACTATAGGAAATATAACCAGTAGTAGAATTGCTGGGCCATGGGCCATGCTAGTAGAAAATATTCAGTAGAAAATATTAACAGTTCTCCATAGTTTTTTTAATGTTTTGTATGCCCACTGGAAATGTGTGAGACTTTTAGTTGCTTTGTAATCTCACCAAAACTTGCAATTGTTGATCTCTTTTATAGCCATTCTGGTGGTTCATAGAGGTACCACATTATGGTATTAGTGTACATTTTCCTGATTTATAATGGGGTTGACAGCCTTTTCATATGTTTACTAGACATTTGGATATCTGTTCTGTGAGATTGTAGACACGATTGCCAACTTGTTTTTGTTGTTTTTGCTTTTTTTTAAATTCTGTTATCCTTTGTTGATTTTTAAGTGGTCTTTACATATATTGTACTTGAGCCTTCTGTCAGTCATATGGATTATAAATATCACTTCTCACCCTAGAGCTTACACTGATATTTCTTTAATGATGTCTCAATGAATAAAATTTCCCAAAATGAATATATCCAATTTGTTAATTTTTCCCTTATTGTATATATATATATATACATATATATGTGTACACACATTTATATACATATTACATATGTATACGTTTATATATTATAACATTTATATATTTATATATGTATAACATTTACATATATATATGATAGTTACACAGTAGAGTTCTGAAATAAATTTTGACTTTATCTTTCCTGAAGATCTTGTGGGCAGCCATGGACAATGATAAGAATAATGCTGGCTATGGCTTCTTTTTTGCGTTGTTTACATCCTCATCTTCTATAATGTCTTGGTAGCATTCTGCATAGCTGGCAAATACCAGTTACTCAATTATTATATCCTTTGTCTTCCATGACATAGTTAGTTCTTACCTTATTTTCTTCTTTTTTTTTTTGCCAAGTTCTGGGATATCTAACTTGAGATGATTAAATACATAAAGTTCACTGTTCTAGGTTTTCTTTTCTCCTCACTATTCCTTCTCAGGTATTCTTATCCATATTCATGAATATATGCAGATGACTTACACATTTCTATCTTCAGATCAAACATCTTTTATGAATTCCTGATTTATAGACATAAACCAAGCAATACCTCTACCAGGTGACTTAGAAACACTTGAAATCAAACATGTCCAAAAATGAGCTTTTAAGCTTTCTACCACTCTCCAATGTTCTCTAGCTAGGTGAATCATATCACCATACATTCTTGGGTCTAGTTTTGAGGGCATCATTCTTTACACCCACATTTTCTTTATCATCCCCTATTTACTGTTACCTAATCCTACATTTTTAGTTATTAAATATTTTCCTGTCTCAGGCTACTCTCAGGTTATGAATCGATGGCACCAGCAAGTCTTTAATTACCACTCAGCGGGGAGCCATGCTTTTTCATCTCCCTCTGCCCCTCATCCTACTCATGTTCTCTCTCACGTTCTCTCTCTCTCCCTCTTTCAAATAAATAAATAGATAAAATCTTTTAAAAATTTTAAATAAAAAATCATTTTAAGTACAGCATTTTTCTTTATTATGTCACTACGAGATCTCATCAGTATGCTCTGCAAAATTTCTGACGCTTATTTTTCTTGTAGGGACTGGCTTTGCCCTCTTGGGAAGATCGTGTGTTTTGATTTTTTTTGTCCATGTGTTTAGCCTGTGTGTTCTTTGATGTACAGCAACAATGGGCAGGTTTATTTCTTTACTCTGGGCCAAAACTTGGGGTTGAGTATTACAAGTAAACTTCTGTCCACATACACAATGCAACATCAGGAATACCATAGGACTTCCCATGGAACTATTTTAACTTTATCTCTATAGAATGATAGGATTTTTTTTTTCTCTTTAACCATTTAACCTTCAGTAACAGGCAGCATTTATACAGGTATAGATGTCTTAGATCTATTTATATGCCATTAAATAGGTAGAGAATATCTGTCCATTTACTTTAAGGTATTTATTGAGTAGTTAGGGAATTGTGAATAATAATGCCACATGCTGTTCAATGACTGGAAGGCAGTGTTGAGTATTAGGTACAGAGTTCTGGATTCTACAGTCTGGTTTTGACTCTTCATTGCACCATGTGAAAGCTATTCAGTGTCCTGGTTTTGATTTTCTTGTGTATAACATTGAAATTAGAAAAATACCTTATTTTATAAGGCTGTTGTGAGGACTTAAAAACAAAGCACTCCTACTACCTTGCACTTGGTAAGTAATGAATAAATCTTAGCAGTTACTAAAGTAAAACTTAAGAAGATGCATCTTTCATTTGAAATTCTTGCTTATACTATAAAACATATTTTAAATCTGACTTATGGGAAAACTTATTTTTTGAACTTAATATTTCTTATATTGTATAAATAAGTTATGCAAATACTTGATAAGTCATTCAAATTGTATGAAGTGCTTTTATGACAAAAAGTCTACCACCCTTGTAGAATTATATTTGAAAATGGTAATTTTTTAAGAAAGGATAGCTCTTTAAAATATTTATAACATGTTCCACATATCTAGATCATAAATTGCTAAGTGCTTTGTGTGATTTAGTGGTAAGAGAATTCTACTCCTAAGACTCAAGTCATTGTTAGACTGTAACATTCTGATATATAAGAAAGTATAGTTGTTGGGTTTAAGTGTGTAATAACGCCATTTTCAAGCTCATTACATGGATAGTAACAACGAAATCTGTGAATGAGAATCATAAATCTTGTATAAGAGGAATCCACCTGTGGCTTTATGATCTTGGAACTAAGCCATAATTTTTCAACACCAGTGAAAGTGCACCTGTCTATCAGATAAGAAAACACAGTGGTCATTAATTATATTCTTTCTTTCATTATCTCATGGGCTTGGAACCATTAGTGTTATTTATAGGACAGACTTTGTGTTTGATTTAAGTCATGTTGAAAGCTGCAGCCCATGTGTGAGTTACTTTGGCAAGATCATGGTTTGATCATGTAGTGAAGACATCAGAAACAAAATGTGCTTTAGATTATGCTAGGCTCTGCTTAAACTATTCTTTTTTTTTTTTTTACATAGATGCTTTTTTTTTTTTTTTTTTTTTTTTTTTTTTTTTTTTAGAAAGACAACATCATAAAGAATGTTGCAGGTTAATACCATGTTCAGAGTTTCAGAAGTTTGGTTCACCTTTTACTTGTCAAGTTATCATAGAGGCTTGAGAAAGTAGGAGGGAGGAAAAAGAAAGCCAGGATTCTAGGCAGCGTGATAAATTTGCAAACAAGAAGCCTATCAAGTAGAGTGCCTTCAGAGTAGAGAAAGTTGAAGTAAGTGAGGAGCTTTATTCAAAAGAGAGATAATTGCTTTTCTAATTTTTTAAATTTATTCTTTTAAAAATCTATTCATTGGAAATTTCAGGTTAATATTACTTTCATTTTCCCTATAGTATTTCTACCATTTTCTCTACTATGTCTTCTCTAAGTATCACAGTTACTGTTCATGAACTTTTATTCATTAAAAACTTTATTGACAAATAAACAGGAACTGTGAGAGACACCATGAGAAAGGAGTGGAAGAAGAGGCAGAGAAGGAAGGGCAAAAAGAAAAAGACAAGACAGGAAGAGCAAGAAGTATAACAAAAGGAAGACGATGTGATCCCTGCTCTCCAGTGTCTAAAATATTCCCATTCCAATGGTCTCTACCTATAGAGAGAGTATTATGTACTCTATTAGTTTGGTAGGGATGCTGTAACAAAATGCCAAAGACTAGGTGGCTTCGACCAAAAAAAATGTCTTTTTTCACAACTCTGGAGGCCAGGAGTCCAAGATCAAGGTGTGAGCGGGGTTGATTTCTTCTAAGGCTTCCCTCAAGCTTGGCTCATGGATGGCCTTCTTCCTTTAGTGTCCTCCTATGGTCTCCCTTCTGTGTACTTGTGTCCGGATTACCTCATCTTATAGGGACACCAGTCATATTGACTTAGGGTTCACTCACATGACCTCATTTTAATTTAATCACCTCTTTTATGACCCTGTATCTAAATATAGTTGCGTTTTGAGGTACTGGAGTTAGAAGTTCAGCATGTGAATGGGGGGGCACATTCCAATTTCTGTAATAGATTTTGGGCAAATTCGAATACAAACAATAGAAAAATTAATTCTAGCCAAAGAAATTTGAGATAGGTTATGGTAAAGGGAGTACATTTTTAAGAAAAGATTTATTTCCTTATTTTAGAGAGAGAGCAGCACATTGGGGCAGAGAGGGAGATAGAAGCTCAAGCAGATTCCATGCTAAGCACAGAGCCCAGGTGGAGCTGGATCTCATGACCCTGAAATCAGACCTGAGCTGAAACCAAGAGGATGGTTAACTAACTGCACCACCCGGGTGCCCTGAGGAAGTATGTATCCTTAAATTCATATACGTGTCATCACAGGATGACAGGCTTGAATTTTAGGGCTCTGGGCAATTTTTTTTTTCTTTTCTTGTCTTTTGTTTTCTTTCTTTTCTTTTCTTTCTCTCTCTCTTTCTTTCTTTCTTTCTTTCCTTCTTTCTTTCTTTCAAATTTTATTTGTTTGAGAGAGAGAGAGAGAATGAGCTGTAAGGAGGAACAGGGAGAGAGAGAGAGAGAGAGAGAGAGAGAGAGAGAGAGAGAGAGAGAAGCAGACTGCCTGCTGAGCAGAGAGCCTGATGTGGGGCTTGATCCTAGGACCCCGAGATCATGACCTGAGCTGAAGGCAGATGCTTAACCTACTGAGCCACCCAGGAACCCCCAGGGCTTTGGGCATTTTTAATTAATTTTTGATATATTGAATATATAATGTCATATGTAGAAGTAGGATTAATTTTTCAGGAAGCAAGCTATATATAATGTTCTTAGCTACTATTTATTCAGGAGAAGTGTTGAAACATGTCAAGCCTTTTGTATTAACATTCAGTTCAAAGAAATATACTGTACTAAAAGTTATAAGCATATATATGGGTTATTTCCCAAAATTATTTCCAAATGTATGTGCCCTTATGCATTTCCCTGTAGCTTCATTTCTTTCCTACCACTCTGGAATAAGAACTTGAACTGTGGAAGAATGAGATAGGTTTAGTTTAGAATGAAAACAAAAGTCCACTATTTGTATGCTTAAGTTTTTAAAAAATTAACACATTATAAACCCAGAAATGAAAAACTATAAAGGTATGCAAGCATTCTAATTTAAGTTGTACCATATTGTTTGAATGTTAAATCTTCTTTTAAAGAAGGAATGCTTGTGTATTTTTATAATCAGACTGGTTCAAGTTCAGTCTCCATTTCTATTGTCTACAATTCTTTCTATACTGAAAAAATAAAGCATCTATTTATAATACAATTACTGTTGTTTTTTTTCTACATATTAAAGTAACATGTCTGCTGTAGACTGAATATCTTTGTCCCCCCAAATTCATGTTGAAACCTAATCCCCAATTTGATGGTATTTGAAAGTAGGGCCATTGAGAGGTGATCAGATCCTAAGGACAGAGACTTCATGAATGGGATGAGTACCTTTATAAAAGAAAGCCCCAAGTGTTCCCTTCTCCCTTCTGGCCACCCAAGAAGACTCAGCGAGAAGGCAGCGCATTGAACCAGGAAGCAGGTTCAGTGTCTTTCACCAGACGCTGAATCTGCCAGTGCCTTATCTTGGGCTTCAGATTCAGAACTATAAGAATGCATGTTGTTTATGAGCCACTCAGTCTGTTGTATTACAGAAAATGTCTCTGTAAAATTGCATACCAAGAACGGCTTCAAGAAATGCATCTGTCGGGTGCCTGGGTGGCTCAGTGGGTTAAGCCTCTGCCTTTGGCTCAGGTCTTGATCTCAGGGTCCTGGGATCAACGCCCACATCGGGCTCTTTGCTTGGCAGGGAGCCTGCCTCCTCCTCTCTCTCTGCCTGCCTCTCTGCCTACCTGTGATCTCTCTATATATAAAATAAATAAATAAAATCTTAAAAAAAAAAAAGAAAGAAAAAAATGCATCTTGTCATTGGTGGGGGGAGCCATTTTTGACATCTTAAATAAGTAAATCACAAAAGATAAAATCTAATGGGTTTTTTAAATACACCCTGTGATTTAATCTAGAGCCTTTGCTTAAGTTTATGAAGTGCTTACTAGTTTATACTAGTTGATGACAAAGTTGAAGATTATGACAAGAATGCTAATGAGAATAGTAACGAAGTCGTAGTTTCATTAACCAAAATTGTTGAGTACCTGCAGATTGTCTTGGCTTCCTTTTTATTACTTCTGGTCTACAGGAACTAGACATTTTTGGAACTCTAAACATTTTTGGAAGCCCATTATCTCTAGTACCTGACTTTCCAAGGTCTATACTTTCTTCTATATCTAAATGTATTATCTATCTCTTAGTTCTGTTACACTACCAATGTAATAATTCTTAGCATAACTGAAGGTGACATTAAGAATTTTCTAAGAGTGTCACTGGGGTTAATTTTAGGCAAAACAGCCGGCTAGCAAAGTAAGTGTGTCTAAATGACACTATGGCCTAAAGTTGGTCTTTTACTCAGTTTATATGGGCATCTACCTTATTATTTTGATTTGAATAACTAGTTGTAATTGAGGTATGGTCCAATTACTTGGTCATATATTAAATATATATATATATATATATATACATATTCTCAAATTTTAAATTTGTATTTTCAGTACTATAAATAAGAAAATGGAGGATTCATGGATAGCTTTATAACTTTGACCATGCTTTAGATATTATTCCAGTTAAATATGTGGCTTCTAATTTTTTAAATCTTTATTTAAATATTCTATTAAATATTTTAAAAATGCACAAATCCAAAGACTATGGCTCAGGGTATCACAGAGTGAACATACCTATATAAATACTACCAAAACCAAGAAATAAAAAACACTGTCAGCAACCCAGAAGCACTCCTTTTACCCATTCATCACTGATGACTTACTCTTCTTTTTGACGCTCCTCTGCAAAGCCAAACCAGTATCCTTACTTCTAACTATATAGGTTAGTCTTCCCTGGTATTGAACTTTATGTAAATAAACAGTTTTGTATGTATTCTTTTCTGTTTGGTTTCTTTTGCTTAATATTGTTGTGGGAACCATTTGTGCCATTGTGTTTCAGTAATGTGTTCATTTTCTTTCTTTTTTTTTAAATTTTTATTGTTATGTTAGTCACCATACAATACTTCATTAGTTTTTGATGTACTGTTCCAAGATTCATTGTTTACATATAACACCCAGTGCTTCATGCATATGTCCCCTCCTTAATACTCACCACTAGGCTAGCCCATCCCCTCCTCCTTTCGGAAACCCTCAATTTGTTTCTCAGAGTCCACAGTCTCTCATGGTTTGTCTTTTCTCTGATTTGTCCCCTTTCACTTTTCCTTTCCTTCTCCTAATGTCCTCTGTGTTATTCCTTATGTTCCACAAGTAAGTGAAACCATATGATAATTGAATTTCTTTGCTTGACTTATTTCACTCTTCTGCCCATTTTTGGATTTGATTATCCATTTTTTGGGTGTTGAGTTTGAGAAGTTCTTTTTTTTTTAAAGAGGCTTCCCCCCCCATAACCCAGCCACCCAATCTCTCCTCTCCACCCCCCACCAACCTCAATTTGTTTCCTGAGATTAAGAGTCTCTTATGGTCTTGGATATCAGCCTATTCTCCTGAAGCTGTTTCAAAAAATAGAAACAGAAGGAAAACTTTCAGACTCTTTCTATGAAGCCAGAATTACCTTGATTCCCAAACCAGACAAAGATGGCATCAATAAGGAGAATTTCAGACCAATATCCCTGATGAATATGGCTGCCAAGATTCTCAACAAGATCCTAACTAATAGGATCCAACAGTACATTAAAAAGACTATGCACCATGACCAGGTGGGATTTATCCCAGGGATGCGAGGGTGGTTTAACATTCACAAATCAATGTGATAGAACAAATCAATAAGAAGAGAGAAGAACCACATGGGCCTCTCAATTGATGCAGAAAAAGCATTTGACAAAATACAGCATCCTTTCCTGAATAAAACTCTTCAGAATGTAGGGATAGAGGGAACATCCCTCAACTTTATAAAACCCATCTATGAAAACCCACAATTGGGGTGCCTGGGTGGCTCAGTTGGCTAAGCGACTGCCTTTGGCTTAGGTCATGATCTTGGAGACCCAGGATCGAGCCCCACATCAGGCTCCCTGCTCGACGGGAAGCCTGCTTCTCCCTCTCTCGCTCCCCCTGCTTGTGTTCCCTCTCTTGCTGTGTTTCTCTCTGTCAAATAAATAAATAAAATCTTAAAAAAATAATAAAATAATAAAAATATTTTATTTTATTTTTTCAGTGTCCCAAGATTCATTGTTTATGCCCCATACCCAGTGCTCCATGCAGTTTGTGCCCTCAACACCTACCACCAGGCTTACTCACCCCCCTACCCTCTCCCCTCCAAGATCCTCAGTTTGTTTCTGAGTCAAAAGTCTCTCATGTTTCGTCTCCCTCCCTGATTTACCCCATTTCCCATTTCCTTTCTTCTCCTACTGTCCTCCATATATTCCTTATGCTCCACAAGTAAGTGAAACCATATGATACTTGACTTTCTCTACTTGGCTCATTTCACTCAGCATAATCTCCTCCATGTTGCTACAAAAGTTGGGTATTCATCCTTTCTGAAGGAGGCATAATATTCCATTGTATATATGGACCACATCTTCTTTATCCACTCATCTGTTGAAGGGCACCTTGGCTCTTTCCATAGTTTGGCAATTGTGGCCATTGCTGCAATGAACATTTGGGGTATATATGACCTTTCTTTTCACTACATCTGTACCTTTGGGGTAAATATCCAGTAGTGCAATTGCAGGGTCATAGGGTAGCTCTATTTTTAACTTTTTAAGGAATCTCCACACTGTTTTTCAAAGTGGCTGCACCAACTTGCATTCCCACCAACAGTGATTCCCCTTTCTCTACACCCTCCCCAGCACTTGTTTCCTGTTCTGTTAATTTTGGCCATTCTGACTGGTGTAAGTGGTATCTCAATGTGATCTTGATTTGAATTTCCCTGATAGCTAGTGATGACGAACATTTTTTCATGTGTCTGTTAGCCATTTGTACGTCTTCTATGGAGAAGTGTCTCTTCATGTCTCCTGCCCATTTTTTGATGTGATCATATTTTTTTTTTTGGTTGTTGAGTTTAAGGAGTTCTTTATAGATCTTGGATATCAACCATTTGTCTGTAGTGTCATTTGCAAATATCCTTTCCCATTCTGTGGGCTGCCTCTTTGTTTTGTTGACTGTTTCCTTTGCTGTGAAGAAGCTATTTATTTTGATGAAGTCCCAAAATTTCATTTTTGCTTTTATTTCCTTTGTCTTTGGAGACGTGTCTTGAAAGAAGTTGCTGTGGCTGATGTCAAAGAGATTACTGTCTATGTTCTCCTCTAGGATTGATTTGCGAATGTTGAACCACCCTTGCATCCCAGGGATAAATCCCACCTGGTCATGGTGGAGAGTCTTTTTAATGTACTGTTGGATCCTAGTAGCTTAGCTAGGATCTTGTAAAGAATCTTGGCATCCATATTCATCAGGGATATTGGTCTGAAATTCTCCTTTTTGATGGGATCTTTGTCTGGTTTGAGGATTGAAGTAATGCTGGCTTCATAGAAAGAGTCTGGAAATTTTCCTTCTGTTTCTATTTTTTGAAACAGCTTCAAGAGAATAGGTATTATTTCATCTTTGAATGTTTGGTAGAATTCCCCAGGGAATCTGTCATGTCCCGGGTTGTTGTTTTTAGGGAGGTTTTTGGTCAGTGCTTCAGTCTCATTACTAGATATTGGTCTGTTCATGTTGTCAATTTCTTCCTGTTTCAGTCTTGGAAGTCTATAGGTTTCCAGGAATGCATCCATATGTTCTAAGTTGTTTAACTTATTGGCATATAACTGTTGATAACAATTTCTGATGATTGTTTCTATTTCCTTGGTGTGAGTTGTGATCTCTCCCCTTTCATTCATAATTTTATTAATTTGGGTCCTCCCCCTTTTCTTTTGGATTAGTTTGGCCAGTGGTTTATCAATATTATTAATTCTTTCAAAGAACCAGCTTCTAGTTCCGTTGATGTGTTCTACTGTATCTTTAGTTTCTAATTCGTTGATCTCTGCTCTAATCTCAATTATTTCCCATCTGTATGTGGGGTTGGCTTAATTTGTTGTTGATTTTCCAGTTCTTTAAGCTGTAAAAAGAGTTGGTGTATTTGGGATTTTTTTTTTGAGTGAGGCTTGGATAGCTATCTATTTCCCCCTTAGGACTGCCTTTGCTGTATCCCATAGGTTTGGGATCAATGTAGCTTCATTCTCATTGGTTTACATGAAATACTTAAGTTCTTCTTTGATTTCCTGGTTGATACAAATATTCTTGAGAAGAATATAGTCTTTAGATTCCAAGTGTTTGAATTCCTTCTGAACTTTTTCTTGTGGTTGAGTTCCAGTTTCAAGGCATTGTGGTCGGAGAATATGCAGGGAATAATCTCAATCTTTTGGTATCAGTTGAACCCTGATTTGTGAACTAGTATGTGGTCTATTCTGGAGAAAGTTCCATGTGGACTTGGGAAGAATGAGTATTCTGCTGTTTTAGGGTGGAATGTTCTGAATATATCTATGAGATCCATTTGGTCCAATGTGTCATTCAAAGCTCTGGTTCTTTGTTGATTTTCTGTTTAGATGATTTGTCCATTGCTGAGAGTGGTGTGTTAAGATCTCCTACAATTAATGTATTTGTATCAATATGACTCTACTCTTTATTGTGCTTAACAGTTGGCTTATGTAGTTGGCTGCTCCCATGTTGGGGGCATAAAATATTTACAATTGTTAGATAGTCTTGGTGTATAGACCCTTTGAGAATAATGTAGTGTCCTTCTGTGTCTCTGACTACAGTCTTTAGATTAAAATCTAATTTGTCTGATATGAGAATCACTACCCCAGCTTTCTTTTGAGGTCCATTGGCATGAAAGATGGTCCTCCATCCCCTTAGTTTCAATTTGGAAATGTCTTTAGATTCAAAATGTGTTTCTTGTAGACAGCATATAGATGGGTCTTGTCATTTTATCCAGTCTGCAACCCTGTGCTGTTTTATTGGAGCATTTAGGCCATTCACATTGAGAGTGATTTTTGAAAGATACGTTTTTTATTGATATCATGTTGCCTATGAAGTTCTTGTTTCTATAGAAATTTACCTCTGTAAATTTCTTTTCTGTGTCACTTTTGGGTTCATTCCTCTTTTATAGAATCTCCCTTAATATTTCTTGTAATGCTGACTTGGTGGTCATATAATCTTTTAGACCTTGGTGGTCCTGGAAGCTTTTTATTTCTCCTTCCATTTTGAAAGTCAATCTTGGTGGGTACATTTCCTTGGTTGCATTTTTTTTTCATTTAATTTCCTGAATATGTGTTCCCAGCCCTTTCTGGCTTGCCACGTTTTTGTTGACTTGTCTGATGTTATTTTGATGGTCCTCCCTCTGTATGTACGGGATCTCTCCCCGCCCCAGCCACCCTTAAGACATATTCATTGAATTTATGACTCATGAATTTCACAACTATGTGCCTGGATGTTTTTCTATCCTCATTAATCTTGGGGGTGTCCTCTCTGCCTCTAGGATACAAAAACTTGTTTCATTTCCCAAATTAGGGAAATTTTCATCCAGGATTTGTTCAACTATATTTTCTAGCCTTCTCTGTCTCTCTCAACTCCCCAAGGGTTTCCAATAATTCTGATATTGGAGTGTTTCATGGCATCATTTATTTGTCTAATTTTATTTTCATGGGATTTTAGCTGTTTGTTCCAAGACTTCTTCTGCTCTTCCTTCTCAATCCATCTGTCATCTAGATCACTAATGTGATCTTCTGCTTCACTTACCCTAGCTGTTAGGGTATTTAAATTATATTCGATCTCATTGATAGCATTTTTAACCTCTGCTTGTCTGCTTTCACTTCTGCCCTTAGAGCTTCTCTCTTGCCACTAATGTTCTTTTCCAACTTAGCCATTGCTTGGATAATTGCTACCCTGAATTCCATTTCTGTCATATTGTTTATGTTCATATCCAGTAGTTCTGTGACAGGGGTTGCAGACTCTGAGTTTTTCTTCTGTTGGGTGTTCCTCCTTTGAATCATTTTGGTGAGGAGTGGTTGATGGGATGTATAACTGAATATATCAGCCACGATCCAGTTGAGTTTCTCATTGGAAGGTTTCAGAGCAATCTGAAGTCACCACCAAAAAGGAAGAAGAAAGAAAAAAGAGAAAGAAAAAGAGAAAAGAAGAAAAAACCCAGCCCAAACGGGCCCCAATGGTAGGATTTATATGGCACAAAAACAGAAAAGAATAAACAAAAAGACCGTTGAAAGTAAAAGAAAGGGGAAAATATAAAAAAATTAAAAAAACCAAACGACCCCCAAGAACAGTATTTATATATTACAAAGGCAAAAACAATTACACAGAAACACTGACAGAAGAATAGGATGGGAAGGTGAGTACAAACTCTCTTTGTGGGAAAGGAAAGTATTTCAGTTCCTCCTGGGTGTATCTTGTTATGATTGTTAGAGGACTCCACTTTCTAGAGATAATAGGGAAATTAAAACTGGTCTATATATAAGGGTAGTATTGAATAGGAATGAAGGATTACCTTGAAGTTTATATCTATATGTATATTTAAAAGAGAAAGAAAGACACAAGCGCAGGTATGTCTATGAAAAAGGTTCAAGGTAAAAAGTAATGGAATGTTGTATTAAATATCACATTGTAATAATAAGCGGGTTAAAAACTAAAAGAACTAGAATCATGAGAATGATTTTAAAATTAAAATGAAAACTTAAAAATAAAAATAAAAAGCTAAAAAGAAAATGAAATGAAAAGCTGTATTTGTAAAATATACAGGTTTTGGGGTAGTGCCGGGAGCTTAATATATTGTTTTTTCCCCAATGTTGGGGTTTTACAGTTTTACGGAGACCCTTTGGTGGTTGTCCTCTTGTTCTTCTGGCTTGTCTTCTGGGAGAGGGGCCTGCTGCCTTGTTTTTCAGTCAGTGTTGCTTGGGCTGAGTCACCCTGCCCCCTATCAAGGGGCTGGGCTCTATGGAAATCAGGTTTTCAGGCTTTTGTTCTCTGGAGGTTTTTGTTCTTTTGCGGCTTTTTGAAACTTTATGGAAAGTCAGGGCAAAGTAAGCTGTCCACAGCCAGACCTCTTAGAGAGAAGCCTCAGTCAGCTCCCCTCTGGGTGGTGTGGGGGCACACAGACTCTTCCTCTGCACCCTCCCCTGCACCCCGCCATCTCTCATAGATAGCATGCACCCCCAGTCGCTAGCCAGAATTGTGCCTAAGGCCCCCACTTGTTGCCTCATTCCCGTGCCACAGAAACCACTAGTGATATCAGTTTGTGCAAGCTTGTCACTGTCCAGATGCTCTCTCAAGCTCACACCCACACTGGGTCTTCTAGGACCCCACGGTCCCACACGTCGCGTGGAAGGCTGCGGGAAGAGTGACCTCCATCACACGTTGCACGTGCCTAGCCCAAGCGGTGATCCAAGTGCAGTTTCAGAGACTTTCTGCTGCCAGGCTCCTGGTTCCCTGCAATGCCAGGGAGCACATTCTACCCCCTGCCCAGAGCCACAGTTTTATGCCCCTGCTAGCTGCCATCAGCTTCGCTCTTAAGACCCATTGTTTTTGAGTGCGTTTAACCATACTGCAATTTGATGCTGGTCCCCAAGTACAGGGCACTTTTGTACTGGAGTATTACTTTTCAATGGGTTGCTTCTGGTGGCTCCCTATTTCTCCTCCGATATCAGTCCGAGTGCACCTGCTCCACTTTACCTCTCTGCTGATGCTCTGCCCCCGTAGAGACCCAGAAGTGTGTAGTCTTATATCTCAGGATGATTTCATGGGTGTTCACAGTGTTCTGGTAGATATTTAGCTCACTTCAGGGGACCCTTTGAAATGGAGTCTCCTACTTCTCCACCATCTTGCACCCGCCCAACTATGTGTTTTGCTTTTTATCACAAATGTAGATATGCTTTGTTCTGGATGTTATTTGAGACAAGAATTTGATCCCCCACCTCTATTCTGTTTAATGTAATTCTCTTGAATTACATCATTTGATTTTCTAATATTAATAAACCTGATCTGCTAATGGCATTTTTCTTTTACATATGAGTAGATTTGGTTTGTCAGTTTTTGAATATAAATATTTGCAGCTACATTTATCAATGAAATTAGCCTATGATTTTTTGTTCCTGTGATATTCTTTTCAGATTTGGGCATCAAGTTTATCTTAGCCCCATAAAACAAGTTTGGATGTATCTTCTCCTCCATTTTCTGAACAAATTCTTACATGACTGACATCATTTCTCCCTTAAAGGAATTGGTAATGTTTACTGATGAAACTGAGGCAGAGTTTTGTTGTACAAAGTTTTGGGTTTTTTTCTTTACCCATCCCCTGACCTCCCTCCCCTCTGGCAACCACAAGCTTGTTCTCTGTATTTATGAGTCTGTTTCTGGTTTTTGTTACTTTGTTCATTTGTTTTGTTTTCTTGGGTTCCACATATAAGTGAAATCATATGGTATTTGTCTTTCTCTGACTTATTTCACATGGCCTAATAAGCTCTAGGTCCATCCGTGTTGTTGCAAGTGGCAAGATTTCATTCCTTTTTATGACCAAGTAGTATTTCCAGTGTGTGTGTGTGTGTGTGTGTGTGTGTGTGTGTTTGTACCACATCTTCTTATCCATTCATCTGTCAGTGGACGCTTAGGTAGCTTCCATATTTTGACTATTATAAATAATGCTGCAGTACTCATAAAGGTGCACATATCTTTTCAAATTAGTCTTTTTATTTTCTTCAGGTAAATACCCAAAAGTGAAATTACTGAATTGCATAGTACTTCTATTTTTAAGTTTTTTAAGAAAAATCCATACTGTTTTCTAGAGTGTTGCACCAATTTACATTCCCACCAACAATGCATAAGTGTTCCCTTTTCTCCACATTTTCAGCAAAACTTATTATTTCTTGTCTTTTTTATACTAGTCATTCCAACTGGTGTGAGATAATTCTCTGGGTATGCATTTCCCTCATGACTAATGATGTTGAGAATCTCTTCATATATCTGTTGGCCATCTGTATGTCTTTGGAAAATGTATATTTAGATCCCCTGCCCAGTATTTAATTGGATTGTTTCTTGGTTGGTTTTGTGTTGAGTTGTATGAGTTCTTTATATATTTTGGATATTAATTGGATAATATATCCTTATTGGATTTATCATTTGCAAATATCTTCTCCCATTCAGTAGGTTGTCTGCTTGTTTTGTTGATGGTTTCCTTTGCTGTGCAGAACTTTTTAGTTTAATGTAGTCCCATTCATTTATTTTTGCATTTGTTTCCCTTGCCTGAGAAAACAGATTCAGAAAAATATTAGTAAGGCTGATGTCCAAGACTTTACTTGCCTATGTTTTCTTTCAGGAGTTTTATATAGTTTCAGATCTTACATTTAGGTCTTTAATCCATTTTGAGGGTGTGTGTGTGTGTGTGTGTGTTTGTGTGTGTGTCTGTGCATGTGCATGTATGTTTGTGTGGTGTAAGAAAGTGGTCCACTTTCATGGTTTTGCATGTAGCTGACTGCTTATCCCACCGCTTGTTAAAGAGACTATTTTTTTCCCATTGCATAACTTTTCCTCCTTTGTTGTAGAATAACTGACCATATAAATGTGGGTGTTTTTGTTTTTTTTTTTCTGGGCTCTTTATCCTGTTCCACTGGTCTATGTGTCTGTTTTTGTACCAGTACCATACGTCTTTGCTTAATATAGCTTTGTAATATATTTTGAAGTCTGGGATTATGGTACTTCTAGCTTTGTTCTTGTTTCTCAAGATTGCTCTGTCTCTTTGGCATTTGTTGTAGTTCAATAAATGCTTTAGAATTATTTGTTGTAGTACTGTGATAAATGTTCTTATTTTGAAGAGGATTGTATTAATTTGTACACTGCTTTGGGTAGTATGATCATTTTAATAGTATTCTTCCAGTTTGTGAGCATATCTTCCAATTTATTTATGTCTTCCTCAGCTTTTTTCATCAATGTCATAGTTTTCATCTCTTTGGTTAAATTCACTCCTAGGTGTTTAATTTTTTATGCAATTATAAATAGAATTGTTTTCTTAATTTCTTTTTTCTGATAATTGGTTACTAATGTGCATAAACACAAGAGATTTCTGTATATTAATTTTGTATCCTGCAGTTTTACTGAATTCATTTATTAGTTCTAATCTAAAAAAGATTTTTATCTATTGATTTAAATAAAATTGTTATTGATGCAAGGAAATTATTTTCTCCTTATGCCAATTTAGGAGGATGTGCTTTTCTGGGAATTTTGTATCTTCACAGATTTTCCAATTTATTGGCATATGATCTTTTTTTTTAAGATTTTATTTGTTTATTTGACAGATAGAAACACAGCCAGAGAGGTAACACAAGCAGGGGGAGTGAGAGAGGGAGAAGCAGGCTTCCTGCTGAGGAGGGAGCCTGATGTGGGGCTCTATCCCAGAACTCTGGGATCATGACCTAAGCTGAAGGCAGTAGCTTAACCAACTGAGCCACCCAGGTGTCCCATATGCTCTTTTGATCTTAAGTAATATTAACTCTGTGTGATCTTAAGTAATATTCCTTTTTCATTCTTGGTATTGGGGGGTTTATGCTGTTATTCTTTCTTTACTTTTTTTTTTTTTGATCAGTATCCCTGGAGGATATTTTTTAATGATTATTAAAGATTCAAACTTGTTTCCAAGGTTCCTCTCTATTGCTTTTATTTTTTATATTCTGTACATTATGCTTTTCTTCATATATTTTTCTGTTGTTTTTTGTATCTCTGAGATGAATGCTTAAGACTGTTGATTTTCTTTTTTATTTTTTTTGTTTTATTGTATGTATTTTAGGATGCTCTACCTTCAGCCTTAGGTGTTCCCTTTGCACTGTGCCTTAGAGTGTCTTCCTATAAGCTTTTGATGCTCTCTCCAAAGTAGGAAGACTGCTGTTTTTCTATGTTCTCCATCCTACTGTGGGTGGGGCACAAGGGCATTCTTTGTTGTACTGATTATGACCTAGTCTTAGGCAAACATCTTATCAATGGGTATTGAACCTGTCTCAAGCCCAGATTTAGGACTGTACCTTGCAGGTACTCTTCTTTCTCCCCAGAGAAGGGGTGTGTTTAGTTCCCTTCACCTATTGCAGTGAGTTTTCATAATGTCCCTATAGTTGATTACATTTGTTGCCATTCCCCCACCCTTTTTAGACTTTCTTTCTCCCCATGAATAAATGAGGAGAAGGATCTGGGCAGGGTCTGTGCATTTTCTAAAAGTGGTTACTCTTAGACATGAATAGGTCTATACCTTATAAGAAGCTCTCTCATGACTCTCTTGGTTTTCTGGCTTTTTGTGTGTTTTGTTGTTGTTTGTTTGGGTTTTGTTTTTGAGAGAAGACCTTGGGAGCTGCTATAAATTTCCCTTGTGTCTGTGGTTCCCAACCATTCTGTATTCTCTTGTTTTACATAGTTAACGTACAGCAATTTGTTAAGAATTTAAACTGAGTTCTTCTTCCAGACACTCTTTGGTATCTACTCCAGCTCAGCAAGTGCTTGCATTCTGTCTTTGGACATGCCCGCTGACCTTATATTTCATGTTAGTTAGTTTGTGACTTTAGCTCTCTCCTGAGATCAGGAAAATTTGCATGTTTGTAGATTGTTGAAGATGTTGTTGTAAGGGTAGCAGCAATGCTCTTTCCTTCTTTCTATTCTCTGTGTGGAACCAGGCTATTTAATGTTAAGTCCTTAATTATCAAGAGGCACCAAGAATCTTAGTCCTGGAGATCAGGGCATTCTGAGATTTTTCTAGGTCAACAATAATCAAATGAGATAGAGTAGAGTCTATAATAGTCTATAGACTACTATAGACTCTATAAAGAGGGAAGAGGTAGATAAAGAGGCAATGATGTTATTTCCCTACAATTTTTGTCTGACTGCTTTATAGAAAGATGTAATGTTATTTGGTCTGCTTTTTAAGAGAGATAAGTACAACCATAGGCATTAGGTTAAATGCAAAAATAGCTACTTGGGAATCAGCTGTAACAAAAGGAAAGAACCAACCAAACAAAAATCATGGATATACTGTTATGCTGCTGTAAGACATTAAAATTTAGTACTTCTTTCCCCTTCATTTGATGGATTTTGAAGCCATTCTTCAATATTTCCTTAATCATATATAATGACAAAGTATTTGAGGAATGAAATTGAAGGACCATAAATCACATAAAACAAATACTTAGAAGAATGTTTAGAAGACTACCATTCAATTACTAAATTGACCCTTTATTCTTTCAGGGTGATAAGTGGATAATAAATGTAGAAGTGAACTGAGTGGGAAGTGTAAATCCAGCATAATCCAATTAATGGTAAATCCTCAGATAGGTCTTTGTCATTGTTTAAGAAACTTAAGTTTCCCTTCCTAAGCTGTAATTCTTGTGCAAGAAGCAGTTGGGTTTTCATTAGAACACTATGGCTAGCAGAAACACTCCATTCATTTTACTAGCAAGTATTTTTGTGCTTTAACAACAGTAAATTAAGAAGACTGGCTCAGAGGGGTTTTTCTCTTTTCCTTGGTGCTTTTGGTAACAAAGGACTAGTCTCCGTTTTAGGATAGTTCTAAATCTAGGATAGTTCTCCATTCTGCCCATAGTCTCACTCAGTAAACATAGCTGAGAACTATATTGTGTGGATTCTGCTTTCTCTACCTTCAAGAAAACATCGATTATCCAAGTTTGTGGAGTGAAGGGAAAAACACATGTCCTCTGTTATGCCTCTTGTCCACCCAAGTTTTATGTTTTCAAAGGCAACCAGCATACATCTGCTTTGTAGTATATATACTTAGTAGAATGTTTTCTTTGTAGTATATATACTTAGAAGAATGTTTAGAAGACTACCATTCAATTACTAAATTGACCCTTCATTCTTTCAGGGTGATAAGTGGATAATAAATGTAGAAGTGAACTGAGTGGGAAGTGTAGTATATATACTAGTATATACACTAGTATAGTATATATACTATACTATACAAAGCAGATGTATACTGGTTATACATATATATATATGTGTGTGTAACCAGTATCTTGAATAAATTGTAATACTTTTCCAACAGAAAATCAGATAGCATGATAAATTAATATGTGTGACTTTGTTAATTTTATTTATTTATTTTTATTTTCTGTGCCCCACATTTTTCAATTATTTTTCTTCTCTCTGTGAAGGAGGTGTAGTTCAGATAACTCTCTGGTTGCCTTTGCACAGTGTCACTGCATTTACTTATCTTTATACAATCTTATTATGGTTTATTCTCTAAGTATAAAAATGTGTTTAAGCTGATTATTTTCTATGTCTGACAGCCATCATTAAACTCAAGTTTGTTTTCCAGCAACTGGAATCAGTTTACGGGCGCCTCCATACCCTATATCAGGAGTTGGCAAACTATGGCCAATAGGTCAAATCCAGGTTGCCACTCATTTTTTGTATACTTGGGAGCAAGGAATAGTTTTTACATTTGTTGAAGGATTTTTAAAATTTATTTAATTAATTAATATTATTTACATATAATGCATTATTTGTTTCAGGGGTACAGGTCTGTGATTCATTAGTCTTACACAATTCACAGCCCTCATCACACCCATACCCATCAAGTTGAATGATTTTTTAAAAATCAAAAGGAGAATAATATTCATGACACATGAAAATGATATGACATTTAGATTTCAGTGGCGATAAATGAACTTTTATTGAAACACGGCCAACTCATTTATTTTTGGAATTATTAATGGCTGCTTTCTGCTACAATGGCAGAGTGGAGTAGTTGCTGGAGAACTGTATGGCCCACCAAGCCTAAAATATTTATTATCTACCAATTCACAGGAAAGGTTTGCTGACCTCTGCTGTATATAAAAAGTTTCTAGATTGATCAGGATCTGGAATATTTCAAAGAGAAAGAAGTGTGTTAAATAGTAGATGATGTAGAGGAGTGGATATTATCATCATTATCATAAAATTCATGACCTCCTAAAATAGATTGTGTATTTAGAAATGAATGCATTTGACATTTGTGGTTATATGCAGCTGGTACTAATACCTCCCCAGGAAACACACACAACTGGGGTTTTAATCGTTGAATCATTTCATGTGAAGAGCAGTTTTAAAATAATGAAAATTAATGGGACACCTGGGTGGCACAGTTGGTTTAGTGTCTGACTCTTGGTTTCAGCTCAGGTCATGATCTGAGGGTCGTGAGATTGAACCCCACATCAGGTTCTGTGCTCAGCACAGAGCTTGACAATCTCACTTGCCCTCTGCCCCTCCCCCTGCTCTCTCTCTCTCTAAAATAAATAAATCTTTTAAATCTTACAAAAAGATAATGAGAATGATTACTCAAACTATACACAGAAATCAATACTATTTTTCTATTCTCACAACTCATCAATGTTTGGTGATTCCTGTGGTCCAGTAAGTCATTTTTTATAATCTCACTTCATTATCTCACATAAGAGGCATTGGAAGGAATTTTTTAAAGCAAAATTATAATTAGAAACAAAATATCAAATATTTACTAAAAGTTCAGTTTCAAAGTATCTTATTATCCAAAGAGTTCTTAAACATTCAAAATTCAGTAAAAAATAATTTTAATATTATTTTTCTCATGACTATAATTGTATTTATCACCAGTGAGGGTATCAACGTTTCACCAATATTTCAGCAGGAAATTTGTTATTTTAATTTATATTGATTTTTTCAGAACTATTTACTGCTAGCTCACTTACTCATACCAAATGTATATTCCTTTATAGTCTTTCTAACGTCAAGAAAATGTTTATATCCCAAAAACTTCTATCGTGTCTTACTAGAGCTGATTCCTTTTATTTGGTTTGCTAATCTAGTATTAGATATTAGTAGATTAATATGGACATTATTTCACCATTAAACATTTTCACAGAATCGTTATTTTCCCAATCTCAGTTACAGTAAACTGATGTTTTCTCATGCACATGTTTCATAACATATTCATAATATAAACAAGCATAAGGATATGGGATATCTAACTGACAGAAGGATAATAAAGGATGTTTAAATAACAGAAGTTTGAGGGGCTAAATGATTATTAATACAGATAGAATACCATTTGCCCTTCCCAAAGTGTTTTAATTTGATGGCCAAAATATGCATGTTGGTCATGTAAACATGATATATTTTCTTTTTTTTTTTAAAAGATTTTATTTATTTATTTGACAGAGAGAAACACAGTGAGAGAGGTAACACAAGCAAGGGGAGTGAGAGAGGGAGATGCAGGCTTCCCGCAAAGCAGGAACCCTGATGCAGGGCTCGATCCCCGTGTCTCCGGGATCATGACCCAAACTGAAGGCAGTCGCTTAACCAACTGAGCCACCCAGGCACCCCAACATGATATATTTTCTAAGGGTAGCAAAATAGAGAGAATTGTATGTCAAACATGACCAAAAAGCAGAGGTAAAGGGGCACCTAGATGGCTTAGTTGTTAAGCATCTTCCTTTGGATAAGGTCATGATCCCAGAACCGGAGGGCTAGAGCCCTGCATTGGGCTCCCTGCTCGGTGGGAAGTCTGCTTCTCCCTCTCTCACTCCCCCTGATTGTGTTCCCTCTCCCACTGGGTTTCTCTCTGTAAAATAAATAAATAAAATCTTAAAAAAGAAAAAAAGGAAAAGCAGTGGTAAACTTTCTCAAATGTGCGTAAAATCAGGGTAAATTGTATTGGCCAAAAGGATTTCTTACAATGTTCTAAATAGTAAAACAGTAGAGAAACATCATTGATGTTTTTTGTACTATCCTGGGTTCTTATTCTTAAAATTAACTCTGGAAAAGAAAAAGTAAAGATCATTAAAATTATTTTTAAAAATGTATTTATATTAAAAAAATAAGAGTCATGACTGCAAAAAGACATAAAACTTGATTTGTGTCACATCCATGCCTAAAACATCCTGGGCTTTTTTGTTTGTTTGTTTTGTTTTGTTTTCCCCCAGCATGGTTCAAATCACTATAACTCAATAAACCTTTTCATATGCCTTGTATGTCCCTATGGTGTTAGACTTTGAAGAGGGTACAAAGTGGATGAATGCATAGAGCTAGTTCTGAAGGTAATCATAGTCCAAACAATTGATGTCGAATGTAAACGATACCTACATGGCGAAATATGTGTTAGGCAAGGTTATGAGAGAAAATATTTAAAGTGATAGTTTTTGGGCACATGAGTAGCTCAGTGGGTTAAGCATCTGCCCTAGGCTCAGGTCACAATCTCAGGGTTCTGGGATGGAGCCCTGCATGGTGAGTTCTCTGCTCAGCGGGAAGTCTGCTTCTCACTCTCCCTCTGCGTCTACCCCAGGCTGTGTTCTCTCACTCTGTATTGCTCTCTTTCTGTCAAATAAATAAATAAAATCTTTAAAAAATAAAAAAATTAAGTGATGGCTTGCAATCTGATTAAAGAGAAGACCTTGAGTGCCATCTTTATAGTTAGAATTTTATTCTGTACTCCTTAAAAATTTTGAGCACCGGGCAGTTATACTTTGGGTTGTGCTTAAATGCCACAGAGGAAAAAAAAATGAGCAAAGTTGCCTTTTGTTTTATTTGTTTTGTTTCATTTTATTTTTCTCCTTTCAACCACTAGTCTCATGAATGTTAAGAAATAGGGAGAAAAAAGATCAAATTAATAGTATTGACTATTCTATATGCAGTGTAATTTTTACACCATTATTTAATTTCTTTATGGAATTGTTTTATTGTTGTTCTTATTCTTAGAGACAGATTTTTCAGTAAACATCACAAATTAATTATTTGAAGTCAGTGTTACAGAGATTTAACAAAAATAGAAATAACAATTACTTACATAACTTTTGCATTGAATTTATCTAGTAACATAATTAATTCCATGACTTTATTCCAAATTTTATTCCTGATTTTCTGTAAATTTGTCCACCTCAATGTGGACCTAGGCTTCTTAAGCTTTATGTACAATATAAATATAACAAATATA
The DNA here is from genome assembly GCA_004023965.1 of Spilogale gracilis. Taxonomy (NCBI): domain Eukaryota; kingdom Metazoa; phylum Chordata; class Mammalia; order Carnivora; family Mephitidae; genus Spilogale; species Spilogale gracilis. The sequence continues at coordinate 34,331 of PITA01016395.1, forward strand.
TATATATAACTATATCCCATATTTATATTTCTACATTTCATATTTATATTTTAGTAGTTGGGAATATGCTATGTGTAAGTTTGCACACAGCTGCAAACAGCCTCTTTACAAGTCTAGGAAATGTGTCCAAGGCCAGAGAAAAATCTTTGTTTATTCAATTTACCCTGATTTAGTCAATTTTATGGATTTCATAAACTCTTCGTAAGGATAAGCTGTTGTCCTTTTAATTCCCAAATTGGTTCAGTTTTTTTTTTTTTCTGCAGTGATCTCACAGGAACTCAATAATCCCTTAATTTTTCATCTTTAGCATTTTTAACAAAGCATGAAGTAATCTGAAAGAAATAGTGGTTATTACTCTTTGTATTAGAGTGTTATTAGAAAAGCTGAACTAGCATGGGAATTATGGAGTAATGGACTCATTATGAGACCTGATGCAATTGTGGAAGAAGCTGAGGAATAACCAGGAGTCTGGAAGGAAGGAGAGCTGGACACAGAGCAAGAGAGAGCAAGGACAAACTGGGACTCACCACCCCCTTCACACCTACTCCCACCGCATCCAACCACAGTGGTGTTCCAAGTGCAATGGCCACTGGCTCATTTCCAATTTCCAAATCTGCAGATTTCTCTTTTGCCTAACTCTAGCCAGGGACTGTACAGGAAAGGGGATTCTGAGAAATGGTTAGCCAGGTTGACACAATACACACCTACAGCTATTTTAAGAATCATTTACATATTCACTCATTTAGCCTACAGTTATTTAATAGCCACTTACTACTTGCCAAGCTCCTTATTAATTATTGAAGATAAAATTATAAAAAAATAATGCTCCCATCCTCAAAATTCTTTTTTTTTTTAATGGGACAAAAATACAAGAAGCTATTAGAATAAATTGTAAGAAGAAGTACAGGTAAAAAATGGGAGGGAATAGTTCAGGTCCTTTTTTTTTTTTAACATTTTATTTATTTATTAGAGAGCAAGAGCTGAGGGGAGGGGCAGAGGGAGAAGGCAAAGCAGACTCCCCACTGAGCAGAAGCCAGGCTCAGGGGTCAATCCCAGGACCCTGAGATCATGACCTGACGAAGGCAGTCACTTAACTGACTGAGCCACTGAGGCACCTCATTTGAGGTTCTCTAAAAGAGTTCACCAGTGAAGCCTTCCTAGGCAAGGAGACATCAAAATGGATATCTGTTAGAGGGGCACATATGATGGATGGGGAGAGAAGCAGAGGAAGAAAAGGAGTGCGAAATGCCCTAGAACCAAGAGAGATAATAATGTTTTGGGAGAACTGAAAAGAATTCATGGTAACTAGAATGCTGAATTCTCAAAAGAAATAGGTAATTTGTGATGGACAAATTACCGTTTTGTTAGTAAATTGTGATATATGTATTTAATTTTTTTCCTGCTCCCATACTTTTTTCAGTAGTAATTCATTTATATGAGGACTGTCACTTTAAAAGTTCCTCTGATGCTAGTTAGGAGTGTGTTTAACTGGTATTATTGTCTGATAGCAGATGTTTTAGAAATATGTACGTCAGATAGAAACTGAATTTTATTTTAAAATCTCAATTTAAATTTGTCTACGTAGAATATAAACAAGAACATGTGTTTAAGCAAGCTTTTCTCTCTCTCCATATTTTTCTAGCAGCAAGTCCTTTCCTTCTGGGTGGTCACTATTATGGTCTTTGTTTTTATACAAAGGGAAATATAGGAGGACTCTCCTGTAAACCAAACTACAGTGGAATTTTGTTCAGAATTAGACTGCTAACCACAATCATGCATTCCTTCCTGTGGTTATTATCAGCACAGTTAATCTCTAAGTACAGTGTTATGCTGCACTATTCAAAACTCAAAAATTGACATATTTCTATGGAGGATGGAAAAAAGAATATTTCACCTTAGATTCAAAATAACCACACTATAAAATTTGAAAGGTATTTTCAATAAAGTAGGTAATTGCACAATGTATACCTAAAAAAGCACAAGTTTCTGTCCATCATATCTAGAATAATCAGCAGGGAAAATATTCAGCAATAAATATAAAATCATTAGAAAAATTAGACAAATAAAAATTTGCAGGTCTAAATTATGTAGTAAAGTTTCAGTCAAATTGCCGGCAGGAGTTTTGTGCAGTTTTAAAGGCAATTTCAATGTTTGTTTGTTTGTTGATTTTTAAAGATTTATTTTTTGAGAGACAGAGCCTGTGCATACCTGAGGGGTGAGGCAGAGGGAGAGGGAGAGAAGCAGATTCCTGAGTGCTGAGCAGAGCGGACTTGGAGCTCTTTTTTGTGACCTGAGATCATGACCTGAGCCAAAATCAAGAGTCAGAGGTCTAACTGACTGACCACTCAGATGCTGCTCAATATCTTTAAGTAATACTTGTAGTCTATGTTAGCAGATCCTAGGATCCTGTTTAGAAAATGGGGCATGGGCAATAAATCTTGGAACACTGAAAAAATAAAATAAATTTAAAGTAAAAAAAAAAAAAAAAGATGAAATTGTTCATGGAAAAAATACCAATATGAAAGTCAAACAAAGATGAGTCAAGATTTTTCATGATTATTGTAATCTCTAACAGAAAGTGAATATAAATATTTTAATAACAAAAGTAATCAGCACTTGAAAAACAAAAGAAAATGAATCATGAATCCTCAAATATCAAATCGATGTGACACTTGTACAGAAATAGATAAGATTAACAGAGGTGACTAGAGAAGGCAGGAACAAGTTTCAGGGTTTGAATGTGTGCAAATTTATACACACTGGAGGTTCAAATATAATAAAAGTATAATTTTAAGTCAATGGTTACTTATTTCATAAATAGCCCTGGATATTAATTTGTAACAAAATATGCATCTATTACATTTAATACAAATCTGATAAATACAAAACAGAATATGCATTTATTGCATTTAATACAAATACAAATCTGATAAATTACATTTAATACAAATCTGATAAAGGTTAAGTCTTAAAAATTGAAAATGTACATTTCCTTTCCTGCAAGTTGATGGATTAAAATAACAAAACTTCATGTGAAGTTAATATATATATGATATTTAATGTTCTCCCTACCCTCAGAATTTATATATTTATTTTTTGACAAAGATGAATATGGGACAATTAAAAGAAAATGATAATTAACTAGTGAAACAAACAAAAAACCTAGCGACTCTTTTGATAAAGGAGAATTGTGTTTGATAAATAATAAATGGAAATATTCAGTTCTTCAAAATATGAAAGTTATCTGATAATAGAGAAGTCAGTGATGAAAAGTTGTAAGAGGGATACAACTGAATACTGAAAATAACAATAACCCAGTTATCATCATTATTACATTTTCCAGGTTTATGGAAATACAGAATGACTCATATTTGTCATTTTCATTCATTAAAAAATGAAACATTTCTCATTTTATTCATTAAAAAATGAAACAAGATGAGACCAGGGAGGGAGACAAATCACAAAAGACTCAATCTCAGGAAACAAACTGGGTGTTGCTGGGGGGTGGGGTGGGAGGGAAGGGGTAGCTGGGTTATGGACATTGGGGAGGTTATGTGCTGTGGTGAGTGCTGTGAATTGTGTAAGACTGATGATTCACAGACCTGTACCCCGGAAGCAAATAATAGATTGTGTGTGTATATATATATATATATTCTTTTAAACACACATACACACAATTTTAACAAATTGATTCTCCACTTAGAGTCTTAAATCAGAGAGTTAAATAAGAATGAAACAATGGCATCAGGGTAACAAAAAAAAAATAAAGTGATGGCTTCATAGCAATTTGCAAAGTAAAATTTGATGAGATCTTGCAAAATTTCAATTGCTTAGACTTTAAACACAGAACAACATTTCTAGCATGAAATAATTTTTCTATCCAGGTTCTGTGTGTGTGTGTGTGTGTGTGTGTAATGTGTATAAATAATACACATATATGTGTGTTTATATATATAATTATATAAATAAATAAATATATATATATATATATGTTATGGTGTAGGGAAAATATAAAAACCAAAATGTTGATTTCCTGGATAAAATCAGAAGGAAGAAATATATTTGAAATAAATAATAGCCTTCCCATTTTGCCTGACACAGTCCTGTTGTCCCAAGGGTAATTGGACTTCTAAAAATGTTTTGGTTTGGATGACTCCAGTAATTATAAACAGGAACTAGTAGCTCATGAACTATTAATGCACCTGGTCCTGGCATAGGAAGGTGGAGTATGGTAGGAATAGAGTTTGTAATTTTGATGTCAGTAAGCTAGAGCATAAATTTAATACTCATATGGAAACAGGAAGTGGAGTTTAGAGCCCACCTGAGGAACAGAGCTAGGGCTCTTGAAGTCCATGTGGTATATAATATACTGCTGGATTCCCTTTCAGGAATAAAGAACTTATGAACCCAGTTAAGATGCTATGAAATATTAACTTTCATTATAAAAGAAATACTGTGAACTTCTAAAATGAATTAAAGACTTTATAATTGAAAGAAAAAAATCTCAATGGACAAATTAAAGAAATCAAAGAGAAACTTAATAATTTGGAATATAGAATTGGGAAAATTACCCCAAGTGCAGTACAGAGATATAAAACTGGAAAATTATGAAAGAGGTTATGACACACAGTACAATGAGATGGTGCAAGATGTCGACTGTAAGTTTCAAAAGGACGAAATACAAAGAATGGCAGTGGGGCAATACTGGCAAAACAATAGCTGAAAATTTTTTTGAATAGATGAAAGGCGAGAATCTTAAGATTTGAGAAGCACAGTGAGTTAACAGCAGGATAGATAAAAATTAGCCATCACCTGGACACATCTTAGTGAAAAGGTGTAACACTGTTGGCAAAGAGAAAATCTTCAAAACAACAGTAGAAAAAAAAGTTCGGTAGCCTGTGAAGGAAAAACAATTAGGTTAAGATGTTAAAATGTCTGCAATAGTGTAAAATGTCAACAACAATAGAGATCAAAAGACAACGAGAAAATACTCTCAAACTTCCATAAGGGTAATAAATGTTGCACTAGAATTCTAGACTCAGCAAAATTGTTTAAGATTCTATGTATACAGATGGAGAATATATACAGAAAATGACTCGTTCATTTTTACATGCTTAAGATAATTGAATTTTATCCTCTCTACATAGTAACAGTAAGAAATCATTGGCAATGGCCAAAGACTAGTTTTGTAACATTTGTGGGGTCTTTGTAGCTCATATACCACTTTAACATTCCTATATAGCCTTCAGACACATACCCAGTCACCCCCAATGCCCCTCCCCTCCCCACAGCCTGGGCAGAAATATTATTTCATACTAGAAATGACATTTTGTTTTCCATTTACTAAGAATGATTTCATTCAGTATACTATGGTATGATGTAGGCATTACTATCCTGTTTTACTGGTGCAGAAACTGAGGCTTAGTGAGTCTGCTACAGAATTATACTAAGAGTGACAGAGCTTATTAGTAGCTCTAATTGACTTATATTACTGTACAACAAATTACCATCATCATAGTGTTTGAAACAATTCCCATTTATTATCTCAAAGTCCTGTGGGTCGGAAGTACAAGTAAAGGTTAGCTCAGTCTCCTGCTCAGAGTTTTGCCAAACTGAAATCAAGATACTAACCAGGACTGTGGTTCTTATCTGAGGCTTGAGGACCTCTTCTGAGCTCATTTGTTAATGACATGATTTATTTCCTTGTGACTGTGACCTAGGTCCCTGTCTTCTTGCTGGCTCTTGGTAGGGTCCACTCTTAGCATCTAGGGATTGCCCATAGTCACTTCTAGCAGATTCCCATGGGAAGTTCAGTATGAGTGTTTGTTTTCTTCCAAGCTAGCAGAAGCTGTTCCCTCTGACTTCTAAGTACCTCTATAGACTTCTGGGCTGAGTCTTATATGATGGAAGGTAATCACTGAGTGACAACCCCCATCAACACTTGGCATAAAATTTAACCTAAAGATGAGTAACTATCCCATCATATTCACATGCACAGGCTCCACCCACATTTGAAGGGAGTTGACATAGGGTGTGTATAGCAGGAGGCAGAAGTCATGGAGGCCCTCTCACAATTCTGCCTGTCTTGCTGTGCCCTTCCTAATGCAAAATACATGCACTCCCCTTCCAAGGTCCCCCAAAGACTTCCCATTACATCATCAGCTGTAGTCCAAAAATCGCATCACCCAATTATAAATTTCATAATTTCATTAGGTGCAGTCCAAAATCGTATCTACATTCCCTTAGCTTAAAGTAAAAAAAAAATAAGTCCCATCATCTAAATCATCTTAATGAGATGCAAATGAAGCCCCACTTTAATCCATAAGTATAACACCTGGGGCACAATTCTTCTCTATCTGTGGACCTATAAAAGTGAAGAGAAAGGTTAATTGCCCACAACATTCCCTACATGCAATATAGCAAGACAGGCATTTAGGATAGTAGCTATAAACATTTTTGGTTCAAAAAATGGAAATGAAAGGTAAAAAAGAATCACGGTAAAAGCCGTTCTGTGATCCATCCAGCAAATGGAAGTTTCTTGATTAATTTGTAAAGATTATGAATCATTCTCTGTGGCTCCTGGTTCTACCCTCTGGGTACTTGGTTTTACCCTTTGAGTCATCCCTCCATTTTTATGAAAAGTAGCGCACATTTGCAGGTGAGTAATTTATCAGCCTGCTTCTTGCCAGTAGAATGGGGGAGGATGATGTCTGACAAAGTCCTTTCATTTGTACTTCCTCTGTCCTTTTCAGGCCAAGTTTGAGATGTTTCCACTGAAATAATTCTTTCAAAGATTTTGTGGGCCTTCCATGGATTTCCACGGCATTAACTCTATTAGACAAAAGGCATACACACAGATCTTTTGAGATAACTCCCTTTTGTTTTGGCTCCTCTTCCTAGAAGCCCTCTGGTTTGGTTAAGATGTGTGATGCCACACCTAATTTCCTGAAATAGCCTTTGTACGACTGGATTCTCTGACATTTTACTGGAAGCAGCGAGTAGAACCCAAGCAGTGTCTTCACTGTTTTACCTGGAAATCTCAACTATCTGTCCAAGAAAAGCTGAATTTTCCACATCACTGGATGCAGCTTTGCTAAGTATTCTTATATATTCTTATATATTCTTATTCTCTTTCTTCCTCTTTTAAGACAAGACAGAGTACATATAAAAACTAATATTTCTTCACTTCCAAACATCTTCTCTAAAGGTGTGTACCCTTTCACACTTTTTATCTGCTACTATAAATGTTTACAAGTACATGTAGACATAAAGCTCATTTTATCTTTTCTTTCGAAAGCACATTTCTCTGAAATCAAGGTGTCCGCCAGGTACTTCTTTATTTGGAGGCTTAACTAAGGACATTTTGCCACCAACCTCTCTCGGGTTGTTTGCAGAATCCAGTTCCTCTGGTTTTGAGTCATCTTGCTGTCAGCTGGGGACCACTGTCAGTTCCTAGAGTCTGCTTTCTGGTCCTTGCCACATGGCCCCTTACCACAGGATCTCTCACACCTCCACTCTTTCTACCTTAAAAAAATTTTTTTAAAGATTTTATTTATTTATTTGACAGAGAGAGAGATCGCAAGTAGGCAAAGAGGCAGGCAGAGAGAGAGAAAGAAGCAGGCTCCCTGCTGAGCAGAGAGCCCAACGTGGGTCTTTATCCCAGGACCCTGAGACCATGACCTGAGCTGAAGGCAGAGGCTTTACCCAACTGAGCCACCCAGGCACCCTCTTTCTCTTTAGAAATCATCTTGTCATTTTTGTTTTTTGAAGGACTCAACTGATTAGGTCAGGTCCACCTCTGCCTTTTGATTAACTCAAAGTCAGCTGATTAATATCCAGTTATAAGAATGGTATCCTACTATATTCTCAGGTTCTATCTGTATTCAAAGAAAGGGGAATATAACCAGGGTATAGGCGTCATGTCAAAATTCTGCCTACCCCAATGGCATAGCTATAATCCACATCCAGATATCTTTTGCTCTAAAGTATCTTCCCTTAGTACTATGCTATACTGCCATCTCCTAGATTTTCATTTTTTATTTATTTATTTGACAGAGAGAGAGATCACAAATAGGCAGAGAGGCAGGCAGAGAGAGAGAGGGAAGCAGGCATCCTGCTGAAGAGAGAGCCGGATGTGGGGCTCAATCCCAGGACCCTGAGATCATGACCGGAGTTGAAGGCAGAGACTTAACCCTCTGAGATACCCAGGTGCTCTCCTAGACTTATTTTGAAGCATATTCTTAATTTAATATGTTAAAGCCAGCATAGATGTGCATGATTTTTCAAAGCATTAGGCACAGATCAAATTTATTTACCTCTTACCAGTAAAGGGATAAATCCATGTTTGCTCAGAAACATAGGTATTTGGTACCGAAACATTTTAGATATATAAACATTCATTAAAGTGTGATTGGTGCAGTTAATATAACTAATTTTTTCTCCTGTCCAATCAGTTATATCAAATAAAATCTATTTTGTGCTCTCAACCAATGAAAACTAGTTTGGCTCATCATTGTGAATCTTCCCAGCTTATATTATTAGTTAGAAGTCTACTCAACTATCTATAAATGGTAGAGTATAGGATTGACTTTTCAATCTCTCTTCAGTAACAGACTCACTCTAAGGATCTGGGTTTAATATGTTGGCTCTCTGGTGCTGGGGACTCATGTTCCTTTATGTTGCTGCTCAGCCATCCTAAATTCATGTCTTCCTTTATGTACTCTTAGGTGGCTCCACTGGCTTCTCCCACAATTCCTGATAATGTGGACAACGAGAAGGACAATGAGGGCATAGGCATTTGTATTTAAGAGAATAACTATTTAAAAGAAGTTGCTTCCTCTCACATCCCATTTTTATAGAATCTAGTCAAATGATAATTCCTAGCTGCAAAAGACTCTAAGAAATTTAGTTTTTGCTGAACAATGGTAGATCCAGTCAAAACTTTTATTAATATAGAAAAGAAGAAAAGTGGAGATCAGAGGACCATTAGCAATGACTGCTCCATGTTTTATAATTACTAGTGATGGATGGCCAGTACTTGAAGTTGTTAAGATGAGTTTTGACCTATCATTTCTAGCTGATCAAAAGTAGACAAATTATAGGGCAGAAAAATCACACAAGTTATGAAGGCTTTACAAATGGTTTGGGACAGGGAAGCACCTAAGGTACCAACCAAATAAGCAGGTGGTAAAGATCAATAGTCAATGAGAAATTATTGGAAATTCTTTGCTTTATGAAAGACAATGCAAACATCAATGGAACCTGAAGAAAAATGACCAAAATTATCAAGAGTTGTCAGAAAAAAGTGTAGTTCAGGAACAAGATTGCTTCTGGGGATATCCACATAAGGATACAGGAACACAGTTGTGTGGAAAACAGATACTCTTAATTTTATTTAGCTCTGATTCAGATTATGCTTCCATTTTAGGAGACTCATCTCTTATGCTAAGTAGAATAGTGACTCTATGTAAATCATTAAACTAAAATCCCACATATAATTCCACTAATATTTGTAACCACGTGAAAAATACACTTTCCTTACATGCACTATTTTCTTTATAATTGTCAGTAGGATGACTTAAATGATGTCATTGCCAAATCAGCATAGCTCTGAGACATATAAGGAATGTAATCAGATATCATTTAAATATCCTTAAGAATTGTGTCTTGGCTATATTCTAAGAATATGACACAAATTCAGGATAGTATGAAGCAGGGAATAGATTCATTGAATCCTAGTAAGTGGTAAAGTGACTAGGGTATGAGACTGTTGACTCAGACCAGACAGGAGATAATCTTTGTTAAAATTTCTCAAATTGAAAGGCTTGATTCTATTAGCCAACTCTATTTAGAAGATATGGATTTGAATTCATGGTGTTAGAGTCATTTAAACAGGTAGTCCAATATGTTCATCAGTAGAAAGGGAAAAATTTATCTAGATGTTTGCAGTCCATTTTTATCCTTCATTCCCCAGAAATGGTGATCATAGTCTTCTTTTTTTCCTACATGGATAATTGTCTTTCAAACTCTGGAAGTACTAGAGTTGCAAATATAGATAATAAAGTATAAATTATCATCATAGCCATACTGTGTTTTTGTTAAATCTAGAAATGGAAATTTTTTGTAGTAATTAGTTTTATTTGATATTTTAAGTATTTTAATAACGTAATTGGGAATAGTAGAGTGTTTAGCAGGTTATCTAATTAATTGTGTATCTGAATCCAATTAAATGTATATCTGAGTGATTCTTAGGACTTACAATTTCAAGATCAAAAGTTGTAAAATAATTTTTCATGTATTTAATGAGTCTTACATGTCACTGTACTTCAGAACTTAATATATTAGGATTGCTAAAGTTATTTGAGTACTCTAGCAAATTACTAACTTGGGGTAATTAAATTAAAGTTGATCTTTGAACAACATGGGTTTGAATTATGTGGGTCTACTTAAACTAGATTTTTTTCAATAAACACAGTACAGTCCTGTAGATAAATGTATTTCCTTATGATTTTCTTAGTAACATTTTCTCTAGGTTACTCTTTTGTGAGAATTCAGTAATCAATATAACATGCAGAGTATATGGTAATTTTTTATTGCTTCTGGTAAACTGTAGTTAGTTTTTAAGTTTTGTGGGAGTCAAAAGTTATAAGCAGATATTCAGCTGTGTGTTGGGGGTGGGTCTGTGCCCCACTTAATAATTGCATTGTTCAAGGGTCAACTCAGGGGGCTCCTGGGTGGCCCAGTCAGTTAAGCATTCATCCTTTGGTTTCAGCTTAGATCGTGATCTCTGGGCCCTGTGACCAAGCCCTGCATCCAGCTCCCTGCTCGGTGCAGAGTCTTCTTGAGATTCTCTCTCTCTTTCTCTCTCTCCCTCTGCCTCTTCCACTTGTGCTCTTTCTCTCTCTAAAATACATAAATAAATCTTTAAAAAAAAGAAGGGTCAAATCAAAGGAGACTTAATATATTAAATTTATACTTGAGGCATGATTGATAGGGGTTCAAAGAATTAACCAAGTTTGTAAATAGGAGACACTAAAAACTTTCCAATTTGCTTACATTAGACTGATCACACATTAACCAGAAACTCCCTTGAAAGATGTTGTAAAATTTACTCAATGTATGAAAAATATAAGATAACTTAAAATTTGAGCTTAAAACCTTAAGTAAAGAGATCTGTAAATTGGTGATTCTGTCAAATTTAATATTAATTTCAGCAATCCAAATAGCTGTAATTAATTTTTCCAGGCACAGAATTTACCCTCAGAATCACCAAAATTTTATCAAATAAATATGCTTTTAATAGTAAGCATAATAAAACTTCATATTTTTAAAAACAAAAGTAATACTAATTTAAACAAAACAAAAGCACACATAAAGACGAAATAATCCTTCTGTATTTCCAAACACCCTCTTTCAGTGGCATGTGTCCTTTTAAACTTTTTTCTCTGTTAATATAAATATATACATACATATCTGCATACTGATATATATATATATATATTTATCAGTATAAAGAAAGTAAAAATTTACTTTCTTTAAAAAAAACACATTTGTTTGGACAAAAATCTTAAAAAAACAATTCCCAAAAATATTACAAATGGCCAAAAAATATGTAAAAAATGTTCAAAGCACCTTCAATTAAATAAATATATATTAAGATAACTACATAATTCTCATATTTCATTTTAGCAATTTTAATAAACACTGTTGGAAAAATTAAAAAAGTGAAATGAACACTCACATACATGGATGATGCTTCTAGAAACGGGTAGACTCTGACAGATAGTTTGGTGATACATGTCAAAGAGCTTAGCATATCCATGGTTTTTGATCTAGTGGTTCAGTTTCTAAATATTTATGGACAAGGGTGATTGTCACTGTCATGCTTACAAAAAACTTGAATAAATTAAATGTCCAAGGAAAGGACTTATTAAAAAATAATGTTTACAGTTAGTGAACCATGATGTAGCCATTAAAAACCGTATTCTAAAGGAGCGGCAAGATGGTGGAAAAGTAAGTGACCCCATTTCAAAAGGTTCCCTGAAGTGAGCTGAATACCTAGAAAAACACTGCAAAAACACTGTGAGCACCTGTGAAATCAGTCTGAAATGTAATATTTCACACTTCTGGATCTCTATGGGGGAAGAACAGCATCAGCAAAGACGTAGGGTGGGAACGTTTGAAGTGATATCCAAAGACAAAGGGACTTGGGGGAGGGAGCCCACAGAGGTGACCCATTAGAAAGCAGTACTCCAGCACAAAAGTGTTTGTGAAACAACAGCAAATTAGGGTCTGATTAAAAGCAGGCAAAAACACAGAGCTTGAGAGGCAACCAGGGGAAAGCTGACCGCCACTTACAAGGTTATAAATCTGCGCATAGAAAGCGCTCCCTGGTGCC